>JAWNMU010000152.1:0-191218 GCA_035043665.1 Drosophila quasianomalipes | reverse complement strand
ATCCAGTTTGTGATGAGTGGGCCTCTCATCCGTACTCATCAGTGTCCCTCTCACTCACTGCCTCGCCGGCACTGAGACTCCACCCTCTCAAGAAGTACCGATTCTTCCAGCCAGCCATTCCAAGGTACCTCTTGCCTCTCTATGCTTCTGTTGTTATTTTTCCCCCCTACCTATCTGTCTCTCTCTGTCTCTCCCTTATGTATATATATATATATATTTCATTCGATCCCTCGATCATTTTATATATCTTTCTCTTGTTCACCCCTGTGCTCTCCCTCTCTTTTTGTCCTCCATTCGTGCTCTCCCATTATCAGGAGGAAGCCAGTTTGTGTTTTATCGAGGGTTGGGGTGGATGATGTGGTCGATCTCTCTCTGCACGATCGTCTTCATCTACGGTATTGGAATCAAAGGGGGGGGGGGGGGGGGGGGGGGGGGGGGGGGGGGGCGCAAGATAATTTCCACGGCATAGTCACTGGCGGTGGGTTGTGTTGCGTCGCCAGTCAGCTCTTGGTGCTGGTGTCCCTCAAGTACTGGGACGAGTACTACGTTGTGGAGAGAGGAGTTTGTGAGTACAGGAGAGAAATCAACAACTTACACCTTAGAGTCAGAAAACTGTATGAATCGGCTTCTCAGACCATCACAGGAGCAGTCAAAAATGATGAGCAGGGAGAAGTGAAGAGCAGGACAGAAAGGAGAGGATGAAAACGAGAAAGAGAAGGAAGAGAAGAGTGAAATGTCTGTGTCTAGGGTAAGTGGACGTGAAGCCCAGTGCCTCTGGTGGAGGGAGGTATCAAGGTAACACACCACCAGCACGCGAACGAGGAGGAACAAAGGATCTGGGAGAAAGTGAAGGAGCATACCAAGGTGCCTCCGAAGATGAGAGACATTGTCAAAGGAGTGTACACGACCCTCTCTGACCCCAAAGCCAGAGAAGAACTCAAGAAGGATGCTTTCACGTTCGCGTGCATCGTGTGGCTGTTCCACTTCCCGATTATGAGTGCCGTGCTCTTCTTCGGTCCAATCTTCCTCGTCCTGTACCTCGGAGTCACCTCATACTGGTCCTATCTTCTCATCTTCATCTTCGGAAACTACTACTCCACCTTCAGTGGAGATGCCCATATCACCGGTTCTCGTAGCTGGGATGTTGCAAGGAGCCCCAACAGGTTGTGGAAGTCAGTGCAGAGGTATTTCCATGGAAGAGTGATTTGTGCAGGGACTGTGGACAAGTCCCAGACCTATATCTTCGGGTTCCACCCCCACGGCATTTACCCGTGATCTTGTTTCTGGTCGACGGGAGTCAGGAGTGGTTCGACCACTACCCCATGGTTGACATCCTCGGAGCATCCATCATCTCCTTCGCCCCCGCTCTCAGAGACCTCTTTCTTTTCAGTGGAGGAAGAGATGTGAGTAGAGTCTCCGTCGAGACTGCGTTGAGGCAGAACAGGTCTATCGTGTTGGTACCCGGAGGGCAGAGGGAGATGCCCTATTCGATCACGAAGTTAAGGGACCAGTACACCCTCTACGCCAAGCACGAGGGATTCATCAAGATCGCCCTCCGCTTCAACGTCGACCTGGTCCCTGTCTTTTCCTTCGGGGAGAACCAGCTCTTCGACAACATCAAACTGCCCTCGATCCAGAATGCTATGTACAAACTCATTGGAGTGGGTTTGCCAATGTACCCGTACGGAAGATGGTACTCCCCATCCCCAACAAGGAGGATGTCACTGTCGTCGTAGGAGACCCAATCGTCCTCCCTAAGAGGAAGAAGAGGAAATCAAGAAGGATGATGCAGCCAGCTCTGCTTCTGACTCGACCTCTGCGACGTCAACTGTGTCTGACCCCTCCTCTGACTCCTCCCCATCCTCTTCTTCTTCCCCTTCCGAAAAGGAGAAAGATGGAGAGAAGAGAAAGATAACAAAGAGAAGATCCCCTACGACCCGAACAAGGAGGTCTTCGAGGACGACGAGATCACGCAAGAAGAGATCGACTACTGGCACAAGGTGTACTACACCCACCTCGCTGCTCTGTTCGAGACCTACAAGCATACAGCTGGATTTGGATCTTGTAAGCTCAAGCTCCTCGTCTAGTCTTTCTCTCTCTCGTCTCGTGACCGCTGACTTGATTGTCTTCTTCTCTCTTTTCGCACTTATTTCTTATCGTTGCTGCTCGGTGGGCGCTTTGAGTAAGAGGTGGAAAGCAAGAAGGCACTTGTCTTTTCATTTTTCAGGGAATTTATGTAGTTTTTCTCAGTGAACGACCTTGTCAGTGCCTGTGTATTTAAGTGTCTCTTCTTGTATAATTGTTATTTGATACGTGTATTCTTTTTCTCGATAAGATGCACTTGTATGTATACATCTTTCCTCACTGTCGTTTTTCATTTTTTTCTTCTCTTTGCTGCGTCTCTCTCTCTCTCCCTCTCTTCTTTCTCCTTTCCTCTCCCTGCACATAGCGCACTCGTACATTTGTTCTTTCATCGTATGCTTATTCCTAAGCAAGCTCAACCTATCTCATATTTATGTTTGTATACTCATTTAATCTCCGGTTTTAAGCCTTTCTTTAGCGTATGTTTTCTTTTATCGTACGTATATATGTGGAACACGGCATACGTTTAATACTGTTCGTATATTTCTGTCGATGAGTTATCATCTGCAGACTAAGCATTAGGTCACTTTTTCTGTATTGGCTAGTGCATCGCAAAGTATGTTCGAGTGGGGGGAACTGTTCTCTCATTTTGGGAACAATCCCACTACTTCATTTAACGTACTTTCCTTCTATATTATGTTTATAAGCGCGGCGTATTGTTGTCATCATAAGAATATCTTCTGGTGTATACATGTTCGCAAATAAGGGTGGCTCATGTATATCTCTATATTTGTATTTAATCATTCGTTTTTACTTTATCTTGCGAGATCCCTAACTGTTCAATTTCTTCGTACGTTAGGGGCCGCGCAGCAAGTTTCTGATAATGGTTGAAACATCTTGAATTATTATTATTGTTATGGTTGTTGATAATGGTTAAAACATCTTGAATTAACGTTGTGGTTGTTGCACTGTGGCGTTTGTTTGGAAGTTAAAGCAGTACCTTATCGTTACCTTTGTTTTTATGTTTGCAATGTATGTCTAAAAGAAAAGTACATGATAGCGTGTTTTTTTTTGTTTTTTGAATGAATGTTTTGAATAAAGTAAACTTCAATGTGTTTAAATTTTAAATAATATAATGAGCAACATCATTTTCAAGAAAATATTGTTGTTTTATGTGTATAAAGCATAAATATGCACCAGTATATTCGTTTCGAACGAATGTACGTTGTCTAATATGGAAATAAAATGTGTTTTCCTACCGGTTCATTTTAGAAATGGAACCTAGAAAAGAGTAGATATTGTGCGAATTTGTAGGACTAATAACAAATATTGCATCGTGTTTTGCGTTCAATTTCTGTGAAATAATGATAAAACTGGGTGTGTTTATAGCAGGAATTTAATGTTTCTTTACAATAACTCTATATTATTTCAATATGTTCAAGTTTACATATGGATAGATTATATAAGGATTTGAATAATGAAAAAATCATTCGAGTATTGTAAATGTCAGACCTCAAAAATACGCCAATTGTTACAAGTATGAGAGTAGTGTCGACTGATTGGAACGTGAAATATTGTGAGCTTTATTCTCAAAATATGTACCATGCTTTTTGCTCCAGATTTTTGTTGATTTTCAAATTATCTTGATTAATTCTCTGTTTTTCGCCAACGTTCCATTCGCACTCTTACTCTTTTCTGTCATAATCGTTTTGTTTCTGGAAAATACATTTGTGGCATAGACGAAAAGCAGGATCCTGGTTTTCGAAACTTGTGTACTTGTGCGACGGATAGACGGATAAAAAATTTTCGAACTTCATTCGAGAACTCGTTGTTCATCGTTTCGCAAACAAAAGAATTGAACTCATCACTGCGTGATTGTCTAGCTCTTTCCTTCTGTTTATTCAACTTTAACAAGGATACGTTGTTAAGTTATTGTCCGTTTGAGAACTGGTGTTGCTAGGTCTCAAAGTATATTGTATATCTGACTTATTTGAGTATTTGTGCTCATAATAATCGGTGAACTAGCTTCAAAATGTTGTCAGCAAGCGGGTCATGGAAGAATAGTGAGGGTGAAGAGACAGGAAGCAAACGAATGCCACTAGTGAGGGTAAAGTAGGTGAAGGGGAGAAACACTTGTCTCACGAGAAGGAAAAGAGTTTGCGGATGATGATGCCGACAGAGATCCAGGGTTCGTTGTCTCTTTCTCCTTCCTCCTCATCCCTCTCTGCTCACTCTCCTACTAACTCATACTCCTCCACCCAATCGTACACCGTTAACTTCAATCCTTCTTCCATCTCCCCTACACCTTCCTATTCCTCTTCTTCATCTCCTGTAGGCCTCACTCCTTCCACGTCTGCTTACTCTGTCCTTGGTTCATCTTCCTCCTCTTCTTCATCTTCCTCTTCAGTTAATTCTCCTGAAACCCCAGAGAAGTTCACCTCTCCTCGCTTCACACTCAACTGCGACTACTTCAGTGTTGGACAGTTATGCGGCATCTGCAGGGAGCTCGGCGTCTTCTCCCCGATCGAGAAGTCTCCCCACGTGCCTGACTTCTCTTCCTTTCGTCATCCGTTGTTGTTAACGGAGTTATCGTATCTCCTGCATCTTCCTCTGCATCGTCCGCATCATCCGCAACCTCCTCCTCTATTTCGGGACCTATTTCTCGTTTAGACCCTGCGGTGTTAGATGCTGCTGTTCCGCCAAAGGGAAAGTGGGGGAAGGAGGGAGAAGAGGAGGAAGACAGTCTGGATGAAGTAGAGGTAGTGACGGAGGAGGACGACGAAGATGTGAACTCAGTGCTTCTCTTCGGGGGGAAAAATGAGTGGGGTGGAGAGGAGGATGAAGTGGTGGGAGTAGTGGGTGGGCGAGTGGGTTCTGGTAAGTCTCAGACGTGTCATTTCTGTAAGGACGGTTTCTTTTCCCCTATCTCAGAGTGAGAAGGTTAAGCTCTTCAAAAGAAGTACCAGA
The DNA here is from genome assembly GCA_035043665.1 of Drosophila quasianomalipes. Lineage (NCBI taxonomy): Eukaryota > Metazoa > Arthropoda > Insecta > Diptera > Drosophilidae > Drosophila > Drosophila quasianomalipes. The sequence continues at coordinate 186,169 of JAWNMU010000152.1, read as the reverse complement.
TGAAGCACGGCCGCCTCGCTGCCTCTATATCTGCCTCCTCAATTAACACTGGAATTTCCTCCTCCTCTGCTGCCTCTTCGTCCTCAGCTGCCTTCTTCCTCCTCGATCTACTCGCTGGATGTAGGAAGAGGTGGGGTGGGTTCATTCCTTGACTCAACTGTCTGTGGAAATACCTACTTGGGAGAGGGGAGGGAAGGGGGTGCATGCATCTTCTGCATCCTCAACAAACTGTCTGCGTATGCGTGCCTGCATGTAGAGCCTTCTCAGAATGTGAGTGTGAACATCCGGATAAAGGAGGAGGGCGGTGGGGAAGGACCTAACCCTGACCTGATCGGACAAGTCAAGAACATCACAAACATGCTCTACTCTATCCCTGACAGAGACATCGAATACGTAATGCCTCAGCTCTGCGAGTTGTACGTGCGCATGAATGACTCGTACTCAGTGTTTCTGTATAAGTTTCTGGTCGACAAGATGGCATGCTCTCTCCACCTCGCGATTAAGTTCATCATGTGGATCCGTTCGTGCATGACTCTCGAACCTCTTGAGAACGCAAAGGCGTTATCCGCTGCTGCTGCAGCCCTGCTTCTACCTCTGGATCTACGACTGCCTCTGTCCAGGAAGACGTTAATGCTACGATAAGTCTGATCGAGAGGAAGTATGACAGCCTCATTACCATGGCAGAAACCTCGCTCATTAACTTCAATATGCCAGTGAACTTTTACAAGAATCACAAGGGATTGCTGAGGTCGTTTCACGAGAAGATCAGGCGGGGTGGTACAAGAGGAGGGGAAGAAGGGGATTAAGGACTCCGAAATGAAGACGTACCTGATGAAGAAGGTCCGGTCGGACTACTTCAACGATGAGTTTCAGCTCTTTAACAACCTCCAGGCAGTGTCTGCGAAGCTCCTCAAGGTGAAGAAGCCCAACCGACAGGCGATGGTTGGAAAACTGCTAACGAAGGTCTGCATGGAGGGACTGTACTTTCCCTCTTCCCTGTTGAGTTCAGCAACCACTACAAGATCAAGCGTTGTTTATTCGACGACACGGTGGTCCTCAGCTCCAGAGACAAAGTGCCCTTCCTCCTCTTCCTCGAGGTGGAGTACTCCAAGCTGAGGACGGGGAACCCTAACATCTACATCCTCTACGAACACTCACTCAACGCTCACATCAAGTCTCTCTCTATAGGAAAACAAATCCAGAGGATCCAGAGCAGGAAGACTGTATAGATCAAAAGAGCAGGGCATGCATAAAGGCGAATGGCATGGACGGTGGGGAAAAGAGGGCAGAAGGAGAAAAAAAAGAAAATAAGGATAAAGGGTATGTAAAGGAAGGACAAGAGGGATCAGAAGAGGTAGATGTGGAAGGAGAGAAGCAAAAAGGATGCAAACAAGAGGGACAAGACAGTGAAGAAGCAGAGACTAAATCAAAGGAGAGCGAAAAGGAAGAAGAGAACGCGGATGAGGGGAAAGACAGAGACCGTAGCACAAAGGAACAAGCAAACCCCGAAACAGGCGTTATTGCGAACTCGAACAACGTCTCTTCCCTCCCTCTCTCAACTTGTGACCTCATCCTCTCCTCCCACTCTCTCCTGCATCCCCCACTGATGTCCCCTTCCTGTCTCTCCCTCGACTGCCTCTTTCCGTCCCTACCCCCTCCCCACTGAGCACCTCCTTCTCTCTCTCTCCCACATCACTCTCTGTGTCTGCAACCTCTCCTGCTCCCTCCCTTCCTCTCCTTCTCTCTCTCTGAGTGCCGCTTCTCAGCTTCCTTCTACCTTCCCATCCCTCTCCCACCTCTGCTGCCTCTGCTGTATCCCTCTGCATCTGCTTCTACCTCTGTATCTTCGTCGTCTGTTTCTACTTCTCCTCATCCTCCTACTTCTCTTTCCCCAGAGGAAGTCCAGATCGTCTGTTGTGGAGCCCCTTCCTGAGCTCCAACCTACTCCCTCCACCTTGTCCTCCTCAGCCTCATCCTCCTCCCTCTGACTCCTCTCTCACTGTATCTGCCCCTGCCCCACCAGTTTCCTTGGCTTCTGCTTGTCTCTCTTCTTCTTCCTCTCCCTGGACTGGATTCCATTCGGAGAACCCCTGGAAGACAAGGTTAAAAGACTGTTGTACCAGCAAGATCTGGAGCTAAGGAAGCTAATTCTTCAGCAGAGGAACACCTCTGGGGGTATGAAAGCCATAGCAGCCGCAAGTGGGGAAAGGAAGATCATGGGAGAGGGAGAAGCGAGGAGAGAAGAGGTTCAGAGACGTATGATCGACAACTGGATCAGGAGAAGGACGAGAGGAGGGAGTTATCAGAGGAAAAGACTGACAGGTGAGCAGGAGCAGGAGGAGCAGGAGGGCTGAAGGGGAGGAAGATGAAGAGGAGGAAGATGAAGAAGATGAAGAAGACGAGGAGGAAGACGAGGAAGAGAAAAGGGGAGCGGGACGAGAGAGAGAAAGGAGAGGCAGTTGAGAAGAGAAGCAGTGAAAGAGAAAAGGGTGCTAAACTTGTTCTCGGACCTGAACGAAGACAACGACAACATCTTCGACGGTTATGGAGTAAACGCAGTGTACAACACGGATTACGAGGGAGTGAGGAACAGGAGTCTCCTCAGTGTGATTTACAAGGACGGAGATGACTGTAGGCAAGAGGTTCTCTGTATGCAGCTCATCCAGCTCTTCCACCTCATCTGCGAACAGTCCAACATCCCGCTCAAGTGCAGGGTCTACTCTATCCTCGTCACATCCGCCTCCTCTGGGGTCATCGAGACCCTCTGCAACACGATCTCGATCGACTCTCTTAAGAAGAAATGGCCCAATTTCCACTCCCTCGCCTCCTTCTTCCACGAATATTTTGGAAAGGGACCCTATGGAAAACAGAAACTCAACTACGCACTCACGAACTACATTCAATCGCTGGCTGCGTACTCTCTGATCTAGTCACTTGTTCCAGATCAAGGACAGGCACAATGGAAACATATTGTTGAGCAGAGATGGATCTATCATTCACATCGACTACGGATTCATCCTCACTAACAGTCCTGGAAAGAACATGAACTTTGAGTCTTCCCCCTTCAAACTCACTCCCGAGTACATTCAGGTCATGGGAGGAGAGGACAGCGAGCTCTTCAACCTCTTCCGTACCCTTTTCATCCTTGGTTTCCTTGAGATTAGAAAGCATGCGCACAAGTTTGTATTGCTGGTGGAGATAATGAGTAAGAGCGGTCTACCCTCGTTCTATGCTGGGTCCAAGGAGTCTGTGCAACAACTCTTTGACAGGTTTAAAACCAAGCTCCCTGATTCGGAGTTCATTGCCTACGCAAACCAACTTATCGATGAGAGTTGCAACCACTGGACTAGCGTCCAGTACGATAAGTTCCAGAGATACACCAACGGAATCAAGTAGACTCAGTTCACTCTCGTCTATGGTCGCTTGCTACCTTTTACTGACCATGCACCATTTGTTACTCTCTACGGTGCATGATTTTCGACACTGATATGAACCTGGAAACTTAGCAATTCTTCGAGCAATGCCTCCTGTCTCTGCCGTTATTTTCCTGGGTGTGTATTCTCATTTTAACTGGGATACACTCTTTCTTAATTGTTTTGTTTGCTTTTATGTTGTTGGTATTTGTCTTGTGTGTATATGTCACGTGTGTCTTTTTTTTTTTGCGTTAGTTATTTTTTCTGGCATACTTCAAACTAGAAAAACAATGAAAATAGCTGGTTGGTGGAAGAGTATTGGTATATGGGATAGTGCGTACTGCTACTCTGTATGTGTTTCTCCATCGGAAAGTTATCCTTGCTTGATTCTGATGTGACGATGTTTGTTGATAATACCACTTCTATCATGAATACTGTATTTGTTCAGTTCCTTTTTTTTTTTTCCTGTTTCACACAATATGCGCGCGCGTGTTTCTGCATTTCCTTCTGCCCAAATGTCATCTCTTTTGTGTAAGTTGCGTTTTGTACTTGTTTTGTGTCTTTCCTATGTGTATATACTTTTTTTCCTTCCCTTCTTTTCAAGTAGTCCCGTCTATCCTGTCCTTAGTCCTTTGATTCTTTCGTATCCGTCTGCTGTGTTTGCTCTCTTCCTTTATTGTGTTTTGTTTCTCTTGTTTGTTTTCCTATGTATAGGATGTTCCTTTTTCACGCAACGCATGGAATAATTACTGCACTGCGATATACATGACATATTGGTAAGACTTCACTGTCTGCGCCTCATATATTGCCGAAAGCTCTTCAGCTCCGGATGTGTTGCAAATGTATGGAATAAAAAAAAAGTTGTTCGATGTCAATATATGGCTATGCTCAATAGAGCAGATAACAGGCAGGCAAATAGGAAAAAAAGGTGCAGGTCACTATATAAAGTTGTAAGAGAAGAGACTTTATTTGATTGGGGAGCGGAGAGTAATCGCATATGCATGTTCCAATGGATCAACTGGTGCGGGAATAGTGCGAACATCAAACAGTGAAGAAAACTGAGGAGAAAGAGATAGAAGTAGATACTATTATAACAGTGAATGTTCTGCAGAAACAGTCCATCACAGAAGAAGTTCCAGTCCTCGATCGATAATGGGTAGGATTAGGTTGAATTGCAAATTTGATAGAGATCGTTTGCATGTTCAGTCACGGGCTGAGATGAACAGTTCAAAAGAGCAGAACAGTCTACAAAGATAAACAAGAGTAGTCTCCGTAGGCAACGAATGAGTAAAAAGAACGTTTTTCTCTGTCCTCCTCACGAGCAGCATACACAAACTGACTCAAAAGAGACGGAGATGGGGCTGAGAAAGACTGCAGTGAGAAAGATGACGAAGATGAAGGAAAGGGGGATAGAGAAGAGACCTTCAATTTTTGTGAGAATCAGACGCCTCCAGAGGCAAGTATTCGCTCCCCTCCTTGGTCTCTGATTCATCTACATTACCTTCCTTCTTCTTAATTGTCTTAATAGTGTCGCATTTTGCGACCAAATCCCTGGTTATCATCCCACACTGTATTCCACTCTCCGCCTCCTTTCCTGCACTACTCCTACTCTCCTCCTTCTCGAAATCCAGAAACTCCTTGTGAAGTTTCAGGAGGTTAACCCCCTTCAGAGAAATCTGTTCTTTTTTGTATCCCAGACAAACAATGAAATGTTCGGCGCTCTTGAGACGACTGCTTGTCGGTTTGACAACCAAGACCTCTTTGAAAAGACACTGCATCTGCATCACCATCACATCCAGGCACTCTCCTCGGAAGATCTTAGCCACAAAGCGGCCACCTTCGCGAAGTACGCAAGTTGAAATAGCAGCTGCGGCGAAGAGAAGCTGGGACTGGAGGTACTCGTCGATGTTGTGGAGCCCAGTCACATCTGGGGCTCCGTCACAAACAACCAAATCAGCGTCATGGCCAAGACGAGACAAGATCTCACCCGCTGTTTTTTCCGTTGTAATGTCTCCCTGGATGATCGATACATGGGGGATGGGACTCATCTCTTGCAAATCAACAGAAACAATGTGAACCCCCGGCTCAGAAACATCAACCTTTCTGCTCAGCACTTGACTCCATGAGCCAGGTGCAGCACATAAATCAACGGCATATTTTACGCCGTCAAAAATGTTATATAATTCATCGACATGTAGTAATTTATATGCTGAGCGTGCACGATACTGCTCTACTTTAGCTCTTCCATAAAAGGCATCCTAAGTTCGCATACATACCAAGAAAACATCAACAGAGTTAGCTATGTTTTGCGAGTGTACACCAAAAAAACGAAAACAGAAATATACTTACAACTTCATTGGGTTGGTATTGAAGGTACGTTTTTGTCTTGTTCCATAGTACAGGTTTAACTAGCATCGCCTATATTTAAAAGAAAAAAAGTATAATTCCAAGCAATATAACAAATTTGCCACTTGTTGTTTGTCCCATTCAATTTAAGAAGTGTAAGTAGTAACAAATTGGTTACCATGTAATTCTAAGCTAAAAAGTGTTTTTGCGAAACCTTTAATTTAAAAGATGGTGTCTTTGATAGAAAGCTCTATGTGTTTGTGTTTTAATGAGTACGTCATAATGTGCATCTAATCAATATGTATCTCTTATATTTCAAAACGAGTTGTTTATTGAACTTCATTCCTATGTTTCTCATATACACGTAACTTAATGAGAATATAAAGAAAAATAAGTCACATATGAGGAAACATACAAACAAATACATAACCAAATAACTAGTAAGACTGTAACTGCGACGTGATGTTGCCAATAACTAGCATGTAGTTGAAAGTAGCACTTCTGAATTGTGCTTTGGTCAACGAAAAAACTCTATTGTGGGGACAAAAATAGATCAGATCAGGTGTATTCAACTCAAGCAGTGTCATCTGTCCCCTATACTTCAATAAGAGGATCTACACTGCAGCACTTACCATGCAACTGAGGCATTATTTTCGTTTGACTAAATTTGTGAAACCAGTATGCAAATTTTCTGCATTACAGCTTTGTCCTAGAGCGTCCTTCTCTACTGAAAAAGTCTGTGAAACAATTTAACCATTTAGGCACTATATTTCTTATTATTTTCCCCATGTGTTCTCGGACGTTAGTAAAATGCATGTTTTTTAACTATGTCTTGGTTGTATTTATTTGTATGGTTAACTCTTTAAATTGTTTCTAACATCTTTGAATTGCCATTTGATCGAATTTTTGTTCTGCAATAGTCTATGTCTCAACACGTTGAGGTCGGACAAGAACCTCCTAAACAAAGGAGGACACCATTTTTGGGAAGATCACCCGCAAGGTATTTATTAAGATATTCACATGCTATTGAATATAATCTTTCTACCCTCCTGTATATTGAAAGCGATATTTGGCTGATGCTGCGATACGTGTCCTCCTTGCTTCATCCTCGTATTCGACCACGTTCAATCTGCATTTTGTTTGTGTTTGTATTGTCTAATTAAATTTGGTGATGTATTCCATAGGAAATCCCCGTCGTTCCTGTGTACGAAGATGAGCACACGATGGTCATCAACGATTTGAACCCTCAGGCTCCTATTCATATGTTGGCTATTCCTAAGAAGCCCATTGCCAGAATTTCTGAGGCTGAGGATGACGATGACATTGTTCTTGGTAGACTCCTTCTTGCTGCTCGTAAGGCCGCTAAGCTTCGTGAGCTTGATTCTGGATATCGCCTTGTGATTAACGATGGAAAGGACGGTTGTCAGTCTGTGTACCACCTCCACGTGCACATCATCGGAGGAAGGCCCCTTACTTGGCCCCCTGGATAAACCACATGCAAGCACTTGCACGTTACATTACAATAGAATCGGTATGCATGTACATAAAAGCATATGTACGCATGCAGGCAATAGATTACTCAATAAAATAGCGAAACCGAAACCCCATCCTATTTTGTGTATCAGGGTATGCACGTATGTAGGTACATATACGTATATCTCTTCTAGTGTAGCATTCGATTGGTGGAATTAAGTACAAACTGTGGTTACTCGTGGTTTTGCCAAATTCATAAACTGGTTAGGGTGGAGTTCCGTATATTTTCTTTGAAGTGGTGTTCGCAACCTCAACTGATGACGAATTCACACCTTTATCGGTATCGAATGTCGCTCCCTCGTTTGCGTTCATACCTCGTGCAATATACGACTTCCGCCCGATTCCAAATTGACAATTTGTGAAATGGAAACTTGCGATTGACTTATAGATAGCGTCACTGTATTTCAATGGCATGTTTACGATCTTGTTACTTACGAAAATGCACTTTTTTGATTATAAAAAGACAGATGTGAAACATACAAAGAGCACGAGTATTATGTGTAATCTCAAATCTAGTACTCGAATGGGTGACCACTGGAAAATTGTCTGGTCAATTACCCATTACAGTAATACCACAGGACTGCTAGTCTTTCTATTTCTTAACGATGGGAATTTCTTTGGCTATTAAAAAGTTATCATTGTCTCACATGTTATTTTTTTATTATCTTGGAGTAATGTCTGATGATTACAATTTGCAGCATATTGTTTATGTGCATCAAATGTAAAGTGAGAAGCGGTTAAAGAATCAGTGGTGTTCAAATGTAACTTTGGTAAAAATGAAAGTTCATAATGGGAAATAATATGATTTATATACATGTGTACGCACGGAAACTTTGTATGTCTTTGTGCAACGCATACTTAATGTGTATGTCGTTGAGTGCCCAAATAAATGTGTACAATGAATTTCGAAGTGTTTTCTCGAATTGAGTGTTTATTTATATATTAAAATTATACAGTTCCTCTAAAATTATGGCAGGAAAAAATCTGCATTTATGTCTATTCACCCCTCATACTGGGTTTTTCTCAAGGAATAAGCTTTCTCTACCACAAAAATGTCTAGATCTATTCTCAAGAACCTCTGGAACCTTAGCTGGAGTCTTAACACTTTCCAGCTCCGTTACGTTTTCGACGGAAAGGAGCTCCGTAAGTACGGTAAGTAAATACATACAAAGAGGCGGACAAAAATTACAAGCCAGTTTGAGCAAGATTGGCAAAATACTGCGAGTATTGACATCTCTTTGCAATTATCTATTTGTCTCTGTCTTTACCTTATACTTATTGTATGTGTGTTGTTATTGTTGATATTTGTTTCTGTTGGTGTCGCTATGAATGCCAAATGGTATTTCTGTAAATCTCTGTCGGTGAAACGATGGCGTGGGGTGAAATGGATACAACAAAAACGAATGATTTGGTTGTCGCTGGAACGAATTGGTGACTGTTTGTAAATAGGACTCTACGCTGAGGACGCTATTCACAGTGATACCCCCATTGTTCAGCACTGTGTGTGGCAGCTCCCCGAGGAGGTGCGTGTTGCTAGAGAGCGTCGTCTCCTTCGTGCTGCCGACTACAGGTTGAAGCACATTGAGCACGACGACCAGGACTACGACCCCTACCAGGCCTACGGACTCTCTGCCAAGCTTAACGAGCAGAACCGTCGTGACGCTGAGAAGGCTATGTACCACTAAGTGCATAAATTTTCAGCAAAATTTTCTTTCCCTGTTAAGGGAAATTCAGTTGAGACTAGTGCTGGCCAGTTTTTTTGTTTTTCTTTACTTTCATAGTCTACCTTAAATTAATTTTGATTGTTCCATGTGCTCATTTTGATATATTCAATGTTTTGGCTTTAATTTCATTTCAGGTGCAAGTAAATTCAAGCCTTATGAGAATGCATTTGTTTAACTAGTATAACTCAACTCACAGCATATCGTTATTTATATGGAACGGTACTGCCAAGAATGAATAAAAATAATAAATTCAGAAATATATGAAAGAAGTACGCCTTGGTACTGTACTCGGTGAAGAATTCCTTTCTATCAAATTTAGGGCCTTGGTAATGTCAAGTCGATATACAGAATATACGACCGAATGTAGTAGATTGGATACACCAACGACGGCATATATTGTAACATTCTGGGCGTAATGTATTTGTTCAGACAGTATTGTCAATCACTAGTACCTGTACTTATATAGTATAAATAGGAACATTTACAATTGTGCGTAAACTCGGTTAGCGGATTGGGAACTGCAAGCACAAGCAGAACACGTTAAATACAGAAGCATACTAGATACGATAACTTCATGTATTATATTGCTATTTGTTAAAGGGATATATATAGAACAATAATAGTTGAGTGAAAGTGCGTTTGACGTTCTACGTGCTGCATTTATTCTATTTCACAGTTTTTAAGATCAAGAAGAAGAAAAAGAAGATTCAAAGACTTTGGGCACGAATTGGATTTACAAAATGAAAACAAATTTTTTTTTCTTTGCTGTTTTTGAATCAAAGATGAGGAATTCGCAAAGACAAAGTTATAACTCATTGATACCCAAAAGAAGTTGGAAAATGGGTTGCTCTTCATCATTGTCAGCTCTACAAAAAAACTGCTTTAAATAAAGCACAATAATCTGCAGGAGGGGAATTCAGTGGATCTTAGGATGGCATTAGAGCTGAAGAGATGTAATGCTAATCACCGTCTCCAGATGTTATTTTCGCATATACTTATCTTTGTGCAGATCAACAAAACCATTCTGCCTGAAGTTACAGTTTATGCACGCACGCATAGCCGTATACACACATGTACTTAAAAAAACATGATAGAGAATCATAAAATACACGATTCTGCTTGCTACCATTTTCATGAGGAAACGGAGCATGCACTAAAGACATCGCATCCCTAGGTAGACAATGGAGTCAATGGAGATGGCGACTACCCCTTTGCAGGACAAAGGTGCGATTATTTCAGAGGAGATTTAACAATTAAGATTCAACATCTAGATTAGATTGTCACAATCATCCTATTCCGACGCCATTTATTCGTTTTATAATATGCAGACCAATAGCTTCAGCTAACCACAATATACAGCTGCACATATGTATTTGCTTTCTATATCTGAAAAATTCAATGGTCTTAATTTCATTGGAGACGCGCGTGAGTTCTTTGCTCATGAAAATTGTACACTTAGCGACCACATGACTTGGGGGCCCGCCAAATGACATGCGCACAATTCAATATAATAGATATGCCAATATTCACGAAATACACGCACAAATGCGTAAACCCTCTCCATACAATTTGCAGCAGTCTTATGTCACTGCGCCAGAGAATCATTATAGATAAATGATAAAAAACAACGTCAATTGTTCAAACATGCTGAGTACAAAGAGAAATGTAAATATACGCATATTTACACACATGTGTACATTTGCACTTCTGGCGCAACCAATCACCATGCAGTAGGAGTAGAGGAGCAATCACCACAACAGCTTGACAAACTTCGAAACAAACAAATGACGAAGAATTATTGAAGAACTTCAGATTCATTTATCATAGGCACACATAATGGTAATTTGAGAATTGAAGTGTGTACATAAGGGATGGCATATACACATCTATTAAGTATCAACCACCATGTTTAATCTGAGCTTACTTCCTAAACTAAATTTAGCTAGAAAAAGTGAGGGAGAGATTTTTTATTGGAACACTTGTGATGATTTAACATCAATTGCATCACTGATATGAGGAAACTATATATATTTGTAAAAGGCAACCAGGAAAAACCAGGATTGCCGTTTCCATTGGTTGGCTATTCTATATAATCGCTCTTTTCATTATATTTGTCCACAATCATGCTTTCTTTGTTTTTTTTTTCTTTGTCTTGAATTGAACAGGCCAGTTTTCCTTTCCTCTTCTATACTTTTTCTTGATATGAAAGACTAGACTGAAACTGTGCTAACTGACTCCCATGTTCCGTTTTCTGTGCCAACACTCTCTATGCGGCCCAGGCCATATTTTATTTGGAATTATTTGATCATTTTTACATTGCTCCAGAACGCAAGATTAGAAAAGAAAGGGAACTTAGTATTGCCACTGCGGTGCTCTTACCTGCATTCTTTTAAATACAGTTTTCATGACACCTTCAAATAACTCTTCAGACCATTCTGATGAGAAAAATACTAACTTTGAAAGAGGAAATGAGTTATACAGTGATGCTCAACAGGACCGCGTAATAATAACAACAACATCTCTCGTAGTAAACGCACAACCCAATGCCGACCTTCCACCCCAAAGCCGACACGAATATGAACACTCTTTATTGCCTAGCACAAACAATTGTACACATGCAGTGCATTCGGAACAGGAAGAGTATGAATCTATGCAGTATCAAGATGGGCTACAGTTAGTGGGAGGTACGCAGTATGAGTACCAAGGGACGGGATCTTTGTCCACTAACACCCCTACAACTGACGGGTGCATGCACAGCATGAGGAGTGATGGAGAGAGCGCATGGGGTTCTCTAGCACTGCATGGGGGAAGTTTCGGGGGATTTGGGAGGGATGACAAGAGGGTTTTAGAAGAGAGGGAAGAGGGTTCATTTCCTCTCAGTAGCTGGAGTGGGTCGGTGGGACAGTGGGGAGAGAAAAGTGAGGTCAAGAAAGGACAAATGAGGGAGACTCAGGAGGGGTGCGTTTCGCAAATAGACGCAGAAGTGGAGGGAGGAGAGTGGAGGAGGGAAGCAAACGACGAGGAAGAAAAGAGGGAGCGGGAGGACGAAAAGATAGAGGGAGAGGGAGAAGGCAAGGAGGAGAAAGATGAAGAAGGAGATGGAGATGGAAATAGGGGGGAGAGGGAGATGACGTTGAGGAGGAGGCATGGCCATGTGAGGACAGGGACGAGGGAGAAGGGGATGACATTGGCATGCTGCTAGATGCAGCGGGAGACTATGTGCGTGGGTACGTGGGGATGATGATGGGTCTGTACTTCGCACGAAAGAGAGTGCTGGAGGAGCAGAGAGAGCATCTGAGGAGGGAGAGGGCAAGGGCAAGGAGGGCGGGAAGAACAAGGGGAAAGGGGACAACGGAGAGAGAGGGAGGGTTGAAGGGCTATGGGCAGAAAGGGGGAGGAGACGAAAGAAATGGGGGCCGAGGGGGAAGAGGGAAGGAACCCATGGCTGGTGAAAGAAGATTCCTCTTCTTCTTACCACCTTCCCTCTCTTTTCTTCTCCCTCTTTCCTCCCATTCCCCCACTTTCCCCACCCACTCTCTTCCCTTCTTCCCCTTCTCCACTCCCACTCCTCTTCTGTAGACCCTTCCTCCCCCTCCACCTCCGCTTCAGCGGCATCTCCTATTGCCTCTCCCCTTCTCCCCCTCCCCCTGCCCTACCTAGGCCCAGCTTCCATCCAGTCCCTCCTCCGCCTCACCTGCCCTCTTTCTATCAGTCTATGGTGCTCAGATGTCCAGGATCTCCCCTTCCATCCCCTCCCTCCCCCTCTTCCTCCCCTCTTCCTCCCCCTCTTCCTCTCCTTCTACTCCTCCATCTTCATCCCCCTTCCCCTCTTCCGCTTCGCCTCCCTCTACCCTGTACTTTTCCCTTGCTCAGAGATATGCAGTGGAGGAAGCAAAGGCAGCAGTGCTAGCGATGCAGACCTACGAAGGGGAGTGCGGGGTCAAGGGACTCTCCCTTGGCTACCCTTCTCTCGTTCTGTATCCCTCCCTTCTTCTCTCTGAAGTCCACCTGTTTAGTGAAGAGGGTATGGGGGGAGAATGAAGAGATAAAGCGGGAGAGTGAGAAAGAGAGGGATATACAAACACGTACCCAGGCGAAGAGACACGGGCAGAGGCATAGAAAAAAACAGACAATGGCGCAGGTAGAGACCGAGGAGCAGGTGGTGAGGGAGCGAGAGAAGGAAGATTTTGTGGGAAGAGGGGCGAAGAGAGTGGTGGAGGCGATCGAAGAGGAAGAAAGGGTGATGAGGGGACTGATAACCCTAGAGGAGGAGCACTGGGAAATGGTGAGGGACTTGGTCTCTGGCGCGCACTCTCCCTCCTCTCCTCTCCTTCCGTGTCCCCCTCTATCTCTTCTGCATCATCTTCTCACCACCCCTCTGCCTCCTCTGCATCGCCCTACCTCTCCATTCTGAGTGTATTCTTGTCTAAAGCAGTCTCCGAAGTCCTCACTTCTATCGTACACGTGTATTCGTCGTACCTCTCCCTCACCCTACCCGCCCTCTCCTCTTCCGTATCCTCCTCTTCCGTATCCTCCTCATCCACACCTTCCGTGATTCCCTCCTTTTCCCCTCCCATTGCTTCTCACTTAGACTCCCTGGTGTCATCTTTCCACGCCCTCCGCTTCCACCTTTTCCTTTGCCTCTTGCTCCAACAGAGAGTCTTTCACTTCTCCCAAATAATCATACAGAGTCAGCCACGCAATTCCACTAGTTCGCACTCTCCTCTCCCCAGCTCATCCTCTGCTCTCTCCTCCCCTCATTGCTCATCTTCTCTTCCTTCCTCTTACCCTTCGTCGCCTCCTTCTGCTTCCTCCCCTCCTCTCTCCATTCCCCAATCCAATGCGCTCAACCTGATTCTCTCCTCCCCTTTCTCTATCTTAGTCCACCTCGAGCAGTACTCAGCCCTCTCAAACCCTCCTCGCTCCCTTTCCTCTCTTTCCCCTGATCTACCCTCCGTCCCGCATACCAACTTGCACTTTCCCCTTCTCCCCTCCGCTCCCCCTTCTCTTCGCCCCCTCTATCTACCTCTGTGCCGATTGACCACTCCCCTCCTTCTTCCTACCCTCTCCACTCCGTCTTATTTCCCCCCAATCACTCATTTTCGTCCCTTTCGTCTTCCTCTCCCTCTCTCCTCCTCTCCCCTACTAGACCCCTCCCCTCCTTCACCTTACACTTCCTTCGATGTACCCTACTCTTCATCTCTCTTCCCCCACAACAAACAACTCTCTCCCTTCCCCCATCCTTCTACGTTCTTGCCATCTTCTTCCCTCCCCACTCAGTTAAGCTCTTCGTACTCCCACTCACACCCCCGTCTCAGTCTGTTTCGCAGTCATCCTTGTACTCCTGTTCCCCCCAGCCCTCATCTGAACCTCCGCTCCCCTCTACCATCCACCCTCAGCTATTCCCTCCTCACAACCCACACCTAGAACCTATGCCTCATCCCCACCCCTTTTTTCACCAGTCCTTGTCCTCTCACTCCTTCCCTTATCCAACCTCGCCTTCTCACTCTCTCTCTTCTCACCCCTTCCCTCCTTCCTTCCCCCCCACTGTCTCCTCTCCCTCTCACGATCCAAATGTTGGGAACGGAGGGGTTCACGATTGGGACTCAGAAGAAGGGAGGGGGCAGAGGGAGGGGTTAGGAGAGGATCTCGCACATAAAATAATCACACAGAGGGAGAAGGATTACGATAGCAGAGATGGGGGTGATGAACAGAAGGAGGGCCGTCATGAGCAAAACTTCAGACAAGGAAGAACAGAGGGAAGGGAGGCACAAGACAAGGAGGGGAAAGCGGAAACACTTTCCTCTGCAATCGATCTCAATTTGATTGTGACTACGACGGAGAAGAAACAGTGGAAGGCTTCATCTTCCTTTCTCTCAAACCTCAAATCACCCTCTTCTTCCTCCGTCTCTTCTTCATTGTCTTCTTCTTCTTCTTCCTCTACTCCCTCTTTATCGTCTGCTATCTCTTCTTCGTCTATAAACTCTTCTCTGTCTTCTTCGTCAGAAGCTCTGTCCTCCCCCTTCGTCCCCATTCCACTTACCTTCCCTGAACTCGAGTTCCATGCCAGTTACTCATCGTCCCAGCCCCCCATATCTTCTGTTCCACCCTCATCGTTCTCTTCTCAGACTGTGTTTTCCTCTTCGTCTTCCTCTTCCTCTTCCTCTTCGTCTTCCTCTTCCTCTTCGTCCTCGTCTTCATCATCGTCTTCGTCTTTTTCTTCGTCCTCATCTTCTTCTTTTCCTTCTCCTTTCCCGCCTTGTTTTTCATCATCTTCATTATCTTCCTCTTCATCATCTTCATCCTCTTTTCCCTCTCATTCCTCCCACTATACCTCTTCGCCTGTCTCCCTCAGCCCCCCTCCTTCCCACTACTGTCGAGACCCTTACCTCTCCACTTTCCTTCTGACATACACTCTGCCATTAACAATGACAAAGAAGAGCAGAGCGACGAGGAGGGCATGGGCAGGGGAGGACGCGAGGAAGAGGGAATTCCCGAGGAAGGGAGGATTGGGAGGGAGGGAGAGGAAGACGAGATGAAGAGACTAGAGAAAGAACAGGGGTCTACTGGGAATAGGAGAGGGGTGGAGAATGAGGCAGATGGGGGAAGAACGAAGACACTGAAGGAGGAGACGAAGGAGAAGGAGGAGGAAGAGGACATTATGAAGAGATACGAGGGGGTAAAAGAAGGAGAGAGCTCCGTAGAGGAGAAGGAGGATGCACAAGAGGAGGGGAGAGACGAAGAGAAGACACGGGGAAAGGTTGTGACTGAAGAGGAAAGGTTGAGATCAAGTATATTCAAACGAGCAGTGGAGGACGAGGGGGCGGGGGCGGGGGCGGGGGGGGTGGGAGTGAAGGGGACGAAGAGGGAAGAAGGAGGGGAAGACGACTCATTGATGTATCGTCACACTTTCAGGAGAAGGGAAGAGAGAGAAGGAGAAGGCCAAGGAAATGGAGAAGGAGGGGAAGATGAGAGGGCGAGTGAAGGAGAAGTTTTGAAAAACAAAAGGGGGCAGGAGAAGACAGGAGAGGAATTAGACAACATGGAGGTGGAGGATGCAGGGAAGAGAGGCGAAGAGGAAAACAAGAGAAGAGGAAGCAAGGGAGCGGTGAGGGTGGGAAAGAGAGAGAGCGAACGCCACATGCACTCGTGTCCTCTTTCCCCCGCACGTCCTTTTGCCGTTCCTTCGCCTTCCCTCACCCTTCCGTCTTCTCTCACTTCGCCGTCTGCTCCATCCTCGGCTGCCTCCTCCTCGCCCTCCTCGACCGCTTCTTCTTCTTATGCACGAAGACAGATGACAAGGAAGTGCTTCGACCACTACTCTTGCTCCTCAGGCTACGCTACCTCTCCCTCTCCTACTCCTCGGGACGTCGAGAGACGGAGGGTGGGGGGCAAGGTGTCCCATCCAGCCAAGGCCAAAACACCTATGGGGAGACAAGGGGGATTCCTTGGGGGATCATCCCCTTACATGCAGGGAGCTTTCAGTGGAAGTGAGGGACTTAGATCTAGCATTGGAAATGGGGCCCCCAAAGGAACCCGGAATAGAGGGGGAGGGGGAGGGAGAGGGGGAGATATGGTGCACAGTGGCAGTAAGACTGGGGTTCAGAAGGTGAGGACCCTCGGAAATGGAGCCATGATGAGAGGAACAGGTGTGGAGAGAAGAGGTGAGTGGTCGAAGGAGGGGTGGGCGAGAGGGAACGGACTGGGAGAGATTGAAATTAACAGCAGAGACGGAGGGGCAGAAGGAGAGGCAAAGAGAGAAGGAAAAGGAGAAGGGAGGGGACAAGGGAAAGGAGACGGGGAGGGAGAGGGTAAGAGAGACGATACGGAGGATGATTGGCCAGGTGCAGACGACGCTGAGGGTAGCGTAGGAGGGAACAGCATAGAGGGGAGGAGAAATAGCTTCATGCATAGACAGTGCATACTGAGAAATACTATTACCCAACCTCTAGAGAGGTCAGACACAGACTCCCCTGCATCCTCCTCGATTTCCTCCTCTCTTTCTTCCTCTCACTCTCCTTCTCTGAGTAGCTTTGCGATCCCTCCTACCCCCGAATCGTCAACAAGGTCTCACCGACTCCTCCACCAAAGGACACCTTTCGTCGCTCCTCAGTCCAAATCATCATCTACCCGTAGCAGAGTCCTCTCTTCAGCTTCCCTCTCTCATCATCGTCTTCCTCCTCCTTCTCTAGAAGGGCCAGCGTGGGCGTAGAGATCCTTGGTTCCACTAAGGCAGATGCAGAGGATAGAGGCGAGAGAGAAAAAGGGGAGAGGGAAAGGGAGAGGGCGGGGCCGGGGTCAGTGATGTTGCACTCCTCTCATACTGCCCCTCCTAACTCTCCCTCATCCTTCCCCTTAAGTCCGTTTGCACAGGGCAGAGGAAGTCCTCATGTCGGGGGGAGCAAGCGTATGAGTGGAGTGGGAATGGCAGTGGAGGCAGGGGGGATGGGGACTCCTAGCTTCGCACTGGGAGGAGCGGGGGGAGGAATGGGGCTGTTGTACCTTTCTCCGATGGAGAGTGTGAGAGAGGGAGTGATCCACGAGGGAGGAGGTAAAGGGAGGGGCCGGGAGACCTGGCACTCACTTCCCACAGCATCATCACCCAGGTTGTTGCGAATCACATGAAGAACCCATCCCTAGTGGAATACGCTACCCCGGTGATCTCGCGTTCAGTCGTCCTAATCTACGTGCAGTACCTCCTCGCCGTGTTCTCTTCGTTCTATGCGAGGCAACAGTACTACTGGAAAATGCAGAAGAGGGCTGGGATGCTGTTCGTGTTTATCATTTCGGCTCAGTCGTGGGCCACAGCCCTCCTCCGCTTCCTCCGCACGCTGCTTACCGCCCTCCTCTTCCCTCTCTTCTGCATCTCTTCTTTCTGCCGCATTGCGCCTTCCATAGCACCCCTTGTGCTCCCTTACCCTCTGCTCCTTTCCTCTCTGTGCGGATGGAACTGGGCCATCCGAACTTTAACCTCAGCGATGAAGGCATGGGAATGGATCAAAACCACAACGTTGAACAGACTGTCCCTCCCATCCTCCCCCTCCCAAGCTGTCTCTTCTTTCCAGTGGCTGTCTACTCCAGTCTCTTCGTCATATTCCTCCCCACACCTCAAACAATCCACTTTCTTCTCCCTCCTCTCCCCCAACGCGAACTCATTACCCACCTCTGTGGCCCAGAAGGGGTGTGCGATAGAAGATGATAGATCCGCAAAGAACACTAGAGCAGGGGAAGCAGTCGGGGTGGAGGAACAAGGACTAAAGCAGACAGAGGGAGACAGAAACGGAGAGGGAGAAGGACGGAGGTCGGTAAGTAGAATCTTGGACTCGATGCAGGAGATGCAGGAACACTACAAACAGATTCAACGCTCCTCTGTCTCTGCATCTTCTTCCTCTTCTTCCCACCCCTGTTCACCTCCTTCTGCTGCCTCTTCTCCTGCCCCCTTTTCTCCTTCCTCTTCTTTCTCTTCAACCACCAGTTCTCCAGACTACCTCCCTACCCCTCCCCCATCTGCTTCCTTTTTTCAGTGCACTACATACGCTCTGTAAAGGGGGTTTCCTTTCTTGAGCTAGTGCGGTTTCCCCTCATCTTTTTCTTCTCTGTGTACCAGCACTTCTCCTCTCCTCTTGCTCGTCTTCGACAGAGGACTCTTGAGGAGTGGAGAAGCCTTGCGAAGACATACCGAAAGTCGAGGAATGACGCAGTGTTCATGATGTCATCTGCACAAGAGAAGTGTCACACTCCCCGCCTGCCCACCTCTTACGATCTGCTGTTAAGCCATCGGAAGGGTGAGTGGGCTCTCCTCTGGGGAGACGTCATTTCTTTCCAAAAGGCCCTTGCCTTCTACTTGGATTCGGGGTCTGTGTGCGCGAGCGTCGTATCTCTGACTCTTCTTAGCGTCTTCCTGAACGAGACTCGGTCCCTCTTCTTCGATTACACTTCCTCCACATCGTTATTCCTTCTCAATGTCTTCTTCCTTGCCTTCCTTCTCTTTGAGATGGGTCTTTCCCTCCTCTGCTTCCGCTTCAAGAAGAACTTCGCCTCAGTCTTTCTGATCGACTCAGTTGTGTGTCTCTCTATGGCTCTCGACCTCCTTGACAGCTTTTCCTACGTCTTCAAAGTCGACTTTCCTCTCTCTTGTACCCCATCCTCCACCTTCTTCTCGCTATCTTTTTCTCTTATTGGCACTCTGTTCGGTCTTCGTCCTCTGCCCCCCATCAACAATGGCTCATCAGCCTTCCTTTCTTCGCTCCAATCCGCCTCAGAGACTTATTCATTCCCTTTCTCCACTTTGACTCCATCGCTTTCAGACATTGGGAGTATGACTGTAAATGCTGCGGGGGCTGGTCTAGGTGGACGGGCCTCTCTTGATGTCAACTCCGCTTTAGTCATCTTCCGCAGTTTCATTTGTCTGCGCTACATCCACCTGGTGGCTAGCACAGCGCGATACTTGAGAGTGATCAAAGCTCACTCAATTGTTAGACACCTTCAGGCAATGGTACACACCCACGTCGACCACTTCATTGAGAACACGAGGAGGTCTCTGTCCGATCTGTTCGCTCTGAACAACACCAAGGTCTGCTACCCTTACAACAGTAGTATTCGCATGGTCTCTGGTGGAGGAGGACAGTCGTTTTTCCTCAACAGAGACGCTTCGATTGACTCTGTCGATTCGGAAGAGGAGTACATCAACAGAGAAGAGGATGACGAAGACTTGGATGACGAAGAATTCCAAGGAGGACAGAAGGAGAACGCGAGCGAGAGCTCAGGGGCAAAGAAGACTGCGCAGGGAAAGGAGAAGGGAAAGGGAAAAGGAAAGACAGTGGACGAAAAGAAGGCTTTGCTGGAGGAGGTAGCTGCGGAGGACTCTTCTTCCTCCTCTGACTCTTCTGACGAGGACTCAGGCATGGACATGGAAGAACTCTTCATGTACGAGGGAGAGAGGAGACTAGGAGCAGAAGATAACCTGGAAAATATGTTTGATGAGACCAAAGGGAAGAGGAAGAAGAGGAAGGATAGGGAGCTCAGAACCAAGTCCTCGTTCAAGTACTGCAAGAAGATGGAGATTTCGAAGAACCACCCAATCTGGAGGGAGGTGGAGGCAGGAAACAAGAGGATCCACCACATAAAAAGAGGGCTAGCTAACAAAGTCATGATGCTGGAAAAGGAGAGGGAAATGAACGCAGATGCAGCTATTGAAGAATCGATGTACGTGCCTTCATCAATGACATTCAAACGTCTCTCCACAGATGTAGAAAAGAACGCGATGGAGGTGGGAGAAATGAAGGAGCACGAGTGGAAGAGAGAGAGAGAGGATGTGGGCGGAAACACAAAGCAGACCAGCAGCACGAAAAGCGAAGATCTGGCTTGCAACAACGATCCATGTGCACCAAATCCAAGTTCCCCTTGGTCCTCTCCTGCCAATGTGGCTACCCAGACTCCTTCTCAGCCACCTTCCTCTCCTTTCTCTCACCCAGTTTCTGTCCCTCCCTTTCCTCTACTCCCCAACCCACGCCTTCGTCCGCTCTCCACTCCTCTTCTATATCCTCTTCTACGCCGACTAATAATGAGGCAGATGGAATCGCAGCGAAGGAAAAGAAAGAGGAAATAGGTAATGAAATGGGTGATGAGGAAAGTAGCGAGGAGAAGCATGAGAAAGCTCCCGTAGTGGTAAGGAGGAGGAGCAAAAGCATGGGCGATGGGGTGTTGGGAGAGGGAGCTTCTCTTGGATTACAGGTGAACGACGAGTGTAGGCTATGCATGTGCATGCTAGACGAGAAAAACAAGTGGGCAGGGGAGAAGGACGCACCCAAAACCAAGTCTTGTGGAAGCGAGTACTCTGGTGATGGAGAAAATGAAGAAGGAGAGAAGGCATGGAACGAACTTCGGGGATCAACGAGAGTTGTTTCGCTCACTCCCAGGGCTCCAGTGGCAACAAGGGAGGGTAGGGGGCATGTTTCTTACAGACCATGGACTCCCAAGCCCTTGGGTAAGCCCTATGAGAACTGGAAGGAGGGGGAAGGAATGTGGACGAAAACAAACACCAATGGCTGGGTGGGGGAAGATGAGCGAGAGGAGAGGGAGGGTGCTTCGATTGCACCAGACTCACATGCACTAGTAGACGGGGAGAGGAGAGGAAGCGGCATGAGGGGCATGCCGAAGAAAGGTGGAGAGAGAGAGAGGGAAAGAAACCGAGTCGTAGAGGGAGTGTTGTTGGGCCAGAGAGGGGATGAAAGGAGGGGCTCCATAGCCAGCTCGGTTGGCGCTAGGTCTCATTCTTCCAAATCCGCGATCAGAACCGTCCATCCTCCCTCCAATTCTCACCCCCACTCCCACTCCCACTGCCACCCCCACTCCCACTCTCACTCCCATCACGCCCGCTCCCACGCCCACTCTCTTGGCCACTCACACCGCTGCCTTCACTCTCACTCTAATTCGCACTCTGCTTGCGTGTCTTCCTCTAGCTCTCCCCACTTCTCA
The DNA here is from genome assembly GCA_035043665.1 of Drosophila quasianomalipes. Lineage (NCBI taxonomy): Eukaryota > Metazoa > Arthropoda > Insecta > Diptera > Drosophilidae > Drosophila > Drosophila quasianomalipes. The sequence continues at coordinate 164,676 of JAWNMU010000152.1, read as the reverse complement.
TCTACCTACTCCACGTCCCCTTCTCTCTTTGACTTAGTTCCTGCTGGTGCTGCAAGCGAATGCTGTGGAGGAAGTGAGGGCAGCAGAGGGATAGGTAGCAGAGGGATGGAGGGGGATGCGAGAGAGGTGGAGAAGGGAGATAATAACCGATGTGGAACTGACTGCGATACGAGTGAGGGTCAGGGGGGAGAGGGGCAGGGGGAAAGAGAGAGAGAGGGGAGGGTGAGAAAGAGGAGGAAGGGGAGGGGGAAGGAGGAGAAGGGGGAAGTAGCCGTAGTGGCCACAGCTGTATGTGCTCAATGTGTGTGTGCCGGTCTTGCTTCGGGCGTGAGTCCACGGGAAGGGATGGATCGGAGGAGGAGAGGGAGGGAGTTCTGGGGGAGGAGAGAGAAGCGGGAAGGAGAAAGCAGAAGGATTCGATCAGTAGGGATGAGTCTAGTTTGCATAGGGGAAGTATGTCACAGCCGGAGAGAGAGAGGGGGTGTGAAGGGAGAGAAAGTGGAGAAGAAGGGTGCGATAGGAAGAGAGAGCGCGAGGCGAAGGAAGACTCCGAGTGCTTTGTGAGAATGAGAGGAGGAGTTTTGAAGACGGGCAGTCTCAGGAACAAAGAGAAAGCAGAGGGGGAGAGAGGCGTGAGAGGAAGAGCCTCATCCTCAGAACAATCTTCTACCTTCCTAGCTCCCATTGTGAAGGTTTCATCTCCTCCTTCAACCCCCCGATCTCCTCATTTCTGCCATTTGGACTGCTGCAAGGCTTCCGTGAGTGAAATTGGTGAGGGAGACAAAGACGCTTCCCTCACAGCATTCCCTCACTCTCACCCCCACTCTCACCCTCTCTCTCACCCCCACCCCCAACCTCACCCCCAACCTCACCCCCACCCTCACTCTCATTCACATTCACATTCCTACTCGAGACCACACCCCCACTCTCACGTACGTTCTTACTCACTCTCTAAACTGACATCTATATCACCCCCATATAACCCCCACTCATCTTCTCCTGCGGTCTCTCGCTCCTCCTCTCCCTCGATTTCCTACTCCCTACCTGGCACCCACCTCCCTCCTCTATCGATCCATTCGCCTGGCTCTTCTGCCCCATCTTCGAACCCCTCCGCTTCTCACTGCGAAGTGCAGATGGGGATAGAAAAGGATACACCCGTCTCCAGAGATGTGGCCTCACACGCAGCCAACAACAACGGAAACAAGAACAAGGGCAACAAGTATACAAAGAGGAAGGGGTCTAGCCATAGTGGAGGAGGATGCTCTGCTTCTATGCCTCCTTCCCCATCCTCCGCCTCCCTCTCTCCTGCCATCACCTCTCTTTCCCCCTCTGTCCTCCCTTCGCATGCCCCCGGCGAGAAGCGTGAGGTGAGAGCGAGGGAAGGAGAGAGGGAGCACAGACACGGGGGGATGATCGCTCATGGAGGAGGAGCATCCCACGGACAAGAAAGACTGTCCATTACCCTCTCTCTTCCCACGCCTTCTTCCTCCCTTTTGGATGTCCCTGAGGCAATATCATTCCCGCAACGTACTGTGGGAGTTCATGAGGCCACTGGTGAGATAAATATTGATTCTGAACAGCGGGCGAGGGCAGTAGAGGAACGGGAGAGTTTAGAGGGCGAGACGGAGAGGGGGAAGACAAAGGAGAGAGTGCTGCAGTGTTCTTTGTCGGACAAGATATCGAATTCCTTGGAGGCGCTTAGGCTGCATGATACTTCTCTCTCAGACAACCCGTCCCCTCTCACTCGGCCTTCCTCCACGGGGAACACCCCCTGCCCTATCCAGGAACAAGAATTCTCCCCCGTGTCTTCTCCCCACCTGTGCTCTTCCTCCCACACGCTGCCTCTCTCGGATCCCACCGTTAGACCTCTGCCATTGAACACTTTCTACATCCCCCGCTACGAGTCCTTCTCTCCTCCCACCTCCGCTGCCACGCTCACTCCCTCTGGAGTTCATGCAGAGCCCTCTCCCAGTTGCAGCCACCTCTTCGAGGGACAGTCAGTGCTTCCACTGCCCTCTCGCTCTTCCGTGTCGAAGAAGAGAGTGTTGAGGGAACCCCAGGGCAGAGTGCCCCCTTCCCCCTCCTCCCCCGTATGCCACGTACCTACCTCCACACCTCCGTCTAGTTCACGTGTCGCCGCCTCCACCTTCTCTTATCCCACACCTCCCACTATGCTGCAACACAGGCCTTCCTTCGGAAACTCCCTTGTGCTCGTCTCACACTCTGCCTCGTCCTCTTCTGATAGAGACGGAGAGAGGGACAAAGAGAGAGACAGGCAGAGAGTGAGGAGTGAGCGCACAGAGACAGTGGGAGTGTTGGGAGGAAGAGAGATTTCCAGTGGGGGAATGAGCGTAAAAAGCGTTGTGTCTTCAATTGCATGTTTGAGCGAGGTAAGGGACTACGATGCATACACACACGGAGACTTCCACTCCTCCACCAACAGTTCATCCTCTCTCCACTCGATCCCCCCTCTCCTCTAATGCTTCCGTCGCTAGGAGCTTCTCCGCCGACAAGAGCAGAAGCACCGATAATAGTGAGGCAAGAAATGGGTTCAACGGAAGTTCGGAACAGGAACAGAATGATTCGAAGGGCATTGTGGGGGAGACTAAGGAGGGGGACTTGACCTTTGCAGATGCAGGCGCAGGATCAACCGACGGAAAGAGATACCCCTGGGCCCACGTCTCCTTCTCCCACTCCTCTAAGGTTAGTTCGTCGGAGAACGACCATGAGGAGGACGACGGAAGACAGGACACCGATCAAGACCGATCTCTCTCTCACGGACCTGGAAGTACTGGGGCTAGCGCAGGAGGGGTGAGCGCAGGAGGGGTGAGTGAAACAGTTGTTGAATACAAACAAAAGAAAGAGATAAAAAAGGAAGGACTGGTCGTCAGGGATAGGGATCACACCAACAAGGGATCTAGGAGCGATAGGGAGAGGGGGAGGGGGAAGGGAATAAGCAAAGGAAGGGAGAGGGACAGGGACAGGGAGAGAGAACGGGAAAGGAGAAACAGAACAAAGGGAAGGGCGGAGAGTAAGACAAAGGAGGAACTGGGCTGTGAGAGGAGAGAGGGCGAGCATTCAGATGGGAAAGAAAGGTGTCTCAAGCACCGAAGAAGTGCTAGTGGAAGTGAGAGGGATGGCTCTAGATCACGCCACTCTGTGCAAAGGAGGGGAAAGGAAAGGGGAGGGAGAGGGGAAGGGAGAGGGGAAGGGAGAGGGGGAAAGAGAGGGAAAGGGAGAAGGAAAGAGAAAGGGACGAAGAAAAAGGGCAGGAGAAGGAGGAAGCTGAAAAAGAGAGGGAGAGAGAGATGGGAAAGGAAATCAAAGGGCAGGGAGAGACTGAACACTCCGCCCAGCAGATGATGGATATAGTTCCAAAGAAGGGAGAGAGAAAGGAAGAAACGGAGGCTGTAGGGAGGGAGAGGAGGGAGGGGTACACTCCAACAGGAAGGGGAAGTGGGAGATCGTCAATTAGGAGAGTGGATATGGGTAGGGAAAGGCAGAAGAGAGAGAGTGGGGAAGGAAGAGCGGTCGTCGAGGGGGAGAGAGGAACAAGCGAAGGGGTGAAGGCAAAGGTGACATCTAAGGCCATGTCTTGTTCATGTGGGTCAAAGTCCTCCTCCTCTTCATTCTCTTGGGTCCAGTGCCCCATGTTCAGCGACATGTCTTCTTCTGTGTGTGATCAGTCGCTTTGTCACGGTCCTGTGGGTGGGAGTGGAGAGCACGTGAGGGAGGGGAAGGGTGGGGAAGACGCTGGATTGGTGAGGGCCAAGGAGACCAATGATCACGGTCAAGAGGAGAGAGAGGGAGAGGGGGCGAGAGAGAAGAAAACGACGGATCATGGTGGGGAAGGGGTAGAGACAGAGAAGGGGACTGGAGTATGCGTGGGGGGAGAGGGAAGGAGGGGGAGCAGGGGGTCAATTCCTCCACTGGGAGGGAGGAGGAGGTCTTGGTCTGATGGAATGCACAGAGATGGTCTGCCCAGAGACTACGTCTACTACTCCCAAGCCTCTTCCCTCACTACCCCTTCCGAGGGTCTCTGTCCTTTCGCATCGTTCGAATGCGATCATAGGACGGATGAGGGGGAGAGGATGCTTGGAGGAAGGGAGGGCGAAGTAAGGAGGGAGAGCATAGACAAGAGAAGGGGGAGTCTGGAGAAGAGGAGGGCTTTGTCGGTGAACGAATGCAGAGGAGAGAGTGAGGACGGAGACTCCTCTCACGGACTAGCATTATTCGAGAGGAAAGCAGGGTCTCAGTCGGGAGAGACTGATTATGAGTGCATGGACTGTAGATGCGGGGGAGCCGATGCGCATTCGACCACCAGGGAGCGGAGGAGGAAGAGGGACAGGGCTATGCGGAAGTAGGTGGAGAGAGGAGTGAAGTAGGGGACTGGGATAGGAAATGTGTATGTGGCGAATATGGATACGCAATGGGGGGAGTGGGTGAGAGGAGGAGGTCGAGCATGGATGTTTGCGTGTCTTCTAAGTCGATCATCCGTCACTGTGCCGACGCTGCCCCCTCCCCCTCCTTCTCGTCACGCACACCCACTTCTGTGTCCTCCATGGCAAGAACTCTTCAAAAGGAAAGGGGTCCTAGTCTTCGCAATGAGAGAACGACAGAGGGGAAGGAGAGGAGGAGGCGCTCATCAGATAGGAGAGAAGGGGAGACTGGAGAGAGAAGGGTGAGGTCTCGTGGGGAAAAGGAAAGGAGGAGGAGAGGAGAGAAGGGTAAAGAGAGAGGGAGAGAGAGGGAGACAGAGAGAAAGAGAGAGAGAGAGAGAGGGCAAAGGACTCCGACTCCAGCAAGAAGTCTCCGTGTTCGAGAACTAGATTGGTTAGAAGAGACACCAAGTCCTCTCCCTCTTCTGGCATACGAAGGGTGAGACGGGAGGGGCAGCGTAGGGGAAGCAAGGTGTGTACAGACAAAGAGGGAACGAATGCGAGGGAAGACAGAGAGAAGGGAGAGGGCGAGAGGGAGAGGGAGGGACAGGAGGCGGGAGAAAAAGCGAGAGACAAGATAGACAATGTAGGTGAGATCCGTATATCTGATTTGAAGGTAAAGGGAGGAGAAGAAGACTCAAGTGTGAGTAGCTCTTCTGTGCCCTTCTCTCCATTCTCACCCACCTCCCCCGCTTCGACTTCGTCTTCCTCATTGTTCAGACGCTCTTCTGTCGTTGGGAGTGTGGCTGGCACCATGTCAGGCGGTGTTCATGTGCGCAGGGGCTCGATTGCAGAGGAGAGTCTGAGGGGTTCTTTTTCGTCTCAGAGGAAGACCTCCATTGCTTCTGCGATGAGTCCTCATCGCCCACTGCCGCCCTCAACTCCTCTTCGCACATTCACGACTCCCAGTGGGTCGTCTCCGTCGTCTCCCCCTCCTTCTTCCCCCTTCTCGACTTCCTCCGTATTGAACTCACCCCCGATGCTAGGGAGGGGAGGTCGAGTTCTATCAACAGAAGCTCCAGGTCTCTCACCAACTTCCCCTCTTGCAGCTCCATCCATTCCCCTGTCACCACGTATATCAGAGGAGAACTCGATGCGTACGAAGACAGAGGAAGGAATGTGAGTCGTAACTCTAATGCAACCCTCCAGGCCGAACACCAGCTGTACCTGGAGATTGTGAAAATGAGCTACGAGCATTTGCTGACGTTCAAGAAGGAAATAGAAAGGATGAAGAAGTGTCTCAAGGAGGTCAAACAGTGGGAAAAGAAACTCAACAACTCAAAGAACTTTGTTGTGGGGGCATACCTCAGCGAAAGTATGGTGAAAATCATAATCTTCAGCTTCGTGTTCCTAGTGTGTTTCTTTTCCCTCGCAGGAGTTTTCTCTCCCTCCTACAACCCCCTCTTCGAAGTGATGGAGTCCCTCGCTCACGATCGCTCCGTCTCTCACTCTGACTGGAACGACTTTATGCGTTCATACGTGTCCTCTTTCGAAGAGACCCAGCGCTGGTCTTCTCACCTGTCTCCGCATTCCTCATCCGCTCTTTCCGGCATGGTTGCCCCGCTAGACCCCTCGTCTGTTGAGCACCTCACCTTTAATTCCTCGTCCTCTGTCTTGGGCTCTTCCTCTGCCTCCAATGCCCAGTCTCCCTCTGCTACCACCTCTGCTACCACCCCACCCCCCTCTACCCTTTCTCCTTTAAGCGACGACCCTCACCACCTGGCGTTCCTGAAGGTCAGTGGAGAGCATCACCAGTTCATGTACATCTCTAAGGACATTCGAAGCATCAACCCAGATCATCTCCTCATCTCCTCTTCCTCCTCCTCCCCATCTGCCCCTCTCATATTCGATCTCTCTTCTTTCATTCCTTCCTCCTTCCCGCATAGCCCTACTACTTCTCCTTCATCTGCATTTTTTGTTCCACTTCACTCGCTCCTCACTTCTGCTCCCTCTTCCCACATCGTTCACGTGGAGGAAACCTCTTCTGGAGTCGTCATTGTTTCCTCTACTGCTCATCCCGCCATCTCTCCCTCTAACCCCTCTCCTACCCTGGCTTCCAACTCTACCTCGCTCTCCGGCACTGCTTCATCTTTGCCTTCTCTTCCTTCCCTTTCCGATCATACTTCCGTTCCTACTTCCACTTCCTCACCCGCTCCCCCTCCCCCTTCACTCTGATTGAGTATCGAGAGGACAGGGGTGCGTTTTACTCGGATACTGTGAGGTCTGCGGTGAAGATGAGTCTTGTGTTTGTGATCCTCTTCTTCTTGAGTGGAGCCAACATGTATTACATCGCTCGATTGGTGATTATTCCGATCCAGAGGACGACTACGATGGTGAAGGTAGTGAGCCAACACCCTTACGAGGCGAAGAGGTTGGACAGTGAGTTCATGAAGTCTAGGTGGAGGTTCATGGATCTCTGGAGGTACCTCCAGGTAGGATCCTTCTACTCAGACAAGAGGTATGAATTGGCCTTGCCCTCCATCAATTACAACGAAATCCCTGAGAACGGGATCTACAAGGCTCTGTCGAACTTTATCTTGGACAATGGTGTGTCCAGTCACTACGGACTCTCTTCTAATGCAAGAAACCACTCAGACACAGGGCTTCTAGAAAAAATCCTCTCCATCCTCACCCAACTAGCCCAGATCGGATTTGGGCAAGCAGGAGCTCACATTATCAAGCAAGCGCTGGCTGAGAGAAGGACTCTGAACCCCCTGCTGGAGAGCAGGAGAGTGCTAGCTATCTTCGGGTTTTGCGACATCAGAAAGTTTACTCAAACAACAGAAAAACTAGGTAACGAAGTGATGATCTACGTGAACAACATCGCTCGAATCATCCACCAAGAGGTCATGTACGGACACGGGCACCCTAACAAAAACGTGGGGGATGCATTCTTGTTGGTGTGGTGCCTACCAGATGAGCTGATTAGGAGAGGAGGATTCGTCCAGTCCCAAATGTTCAATCGGTCTCTCAGAAAGGTTTTCTTTGAAGAGGACGAGTGTGTCGAGTACGCTGAAGACCTCGAAGAAGATAACGAAAACAAATTTGTCTATCAATACGTGGTGGAGGAGGAGGGAGAGGACGAAGAGGGAGCTACTGTCGTAGAGAGGAGGGTTGTAGAGGTAGAGATCGTGGAGGACCCTGACTCTGAGGAAGAAGGTGCGCAGGGCGAGGGAAAGGAGGAGGAGTTCTATGGGGAAGACGAGCTGGAAGAAGGAGCGGAGGAAGATGAAGACGCTGACAGGTGGAGCGACGAGGATGTGCTGGGAGAAGGAGACATCTACGAGAGTGGTGAGTACTGTGGAGAGGGAGATGGATACTACGGAAGCGAGGGACAGGCCTACGACGGAGAGTTCGAAGACGAAGACGGAGATGACGAGGCGGATGAGGATGAAGATGAGGAGGAGATCCATGTCATGCTCAAGGGTGGGGAGGGAGGAAGACAGAGATGGGTCAGGGAAACCATAGAACATGGGAAGGAAACAGACGGACGGAAAGGGGGCTAATCGGGCCAGGAGTGAAAGAGGAGGGAGGATTGGGAGATGAGGGAAGGTTGGGAGATGAGGAGATAGACGGAGCGGAAGGGAGGAGTGCGGATGCAGAGGAAAGGAGCGCAAGACACTCGAGAGACTATAGAATGAGGAAGAGCTTTGCTGAGCATATTAAGCGTTTCTCCACTCCCTCTTCCTCCTCCCCTTCCACCTCTCCTTACTACTCTCCCTCTCACTCCAATGCTCATTCTCCCTCTCACTCCAATGCTCACTCGCCCTCCCACTCCCACAGTGGTTCTCGCCACTCCCTCTCCTCTCCTACTCACTCCCCTCACATCATTTCTTCGCCTACGTCTTCTGCTCCCTCTTCACCCCACCTCTTCGTGTGTTCCTCATCTCCCCTTCCCTCTGCTCTCCCTGCTCCCTCCATCCCCCTTTCCCCCACCTCTGTGATCGATTCATCCTCCCACTTATACCCCTCCATCCACGCGTCCTCTTCCTCTGCCGCTTCTGCCTCTGTTTCTCCTGCTCCCTCTCGCCCTACTTCCCCTTCCCCTTTGCCTTCAGCTTCGCCAACCTCTTTCTCTTCTCCTTCTACTCCCGGTTCTGGTCCTGGTTCCTCATCGCTTGCGTTGACACCTCTCTTGGTCCCTTGTTTATCTCCCCCTCTTCCATGAGGAGGGGCTCTGTGCTCTCCTCACCCCTTATCTCAACGGCAACAGAGGGGAAGGGAGAGGGAGGGAAAGGCCGGCGTAGAGGGCGGAGAGGGAGAGGTGCAGGGGGAAGAAAGAGGCGAAGAATATAGAGGAGGGAGGGGGAGAGGAGGGGGAGAGGGAGGGATAGAGGGCAAGGGCACTGATAGAGGTACTCTAACACCAACAGACATTGACCACGACTCCTCCGTCCACATCCCCCTTTCTCCCTCACCCTCTGGCTCAGTGTTCTCTCCTCTTCCCTTGCAAACCTCCGCTTTCTCCCTCCTTCTTCATCCCCCCGCTCTTTCTCCCCTCCTCCTTTCCTTCCCAACGGGTCTCTTGGCCCTTCGCTCGCGCGTTCTTCCTCTCTCTGCTCGATCTCTTTTTCTCCTTCGATGGTCTTCGGACAGGACAAGTGGGGCCTTCCATCAGATCTCTCTCTCTCCTCCGACTCCACCTCCTCCACCCCTTCTGTCCTCTCGCCAAACAGATCCCCCTTCCTCTCCCCTCGCCTTATCTACTCCCAAATCAAGTCTCTCTCCCACTCCCAGTCGAACCCCCGCGTCCTTTCTCAGAGTCTCTCCAACTGCTCTCTCCCTCTGTCTGTGATGGAGGGCGATGACTCAGACAGAGACTCTGAGACAGCGGCAGTCGAGAGACTAAGAGGGGTTGCGAGAAGAGAGGAGGAGGAGAGGGTGGGAATGAGCTCAGCGAACACAGGATACGGAAGAATAGAAGCAATGGGGGAGGAGAAAGAATTCGTTGTAAAGAGAGAGGAGGCGGGAGAAAATGAAGAGGCGCAGAGCGGAGGAGAAAAGAAAAGGAGACGGAAAAGGAAAAGAAAGAAAGAGAAGAACTCTGACACCCTAGTAAAGCACGGTCCCTCATCAGGCTTTTCTCACCTTCCCCTTTTCTCCTCTCCAAAGCACACCATCTCCTCTCCTCCCCCCACTCATTTCCTTTTCATCTTCGTCTCTTGCTGCACCTTCAATCTCCTCATTTGTACTCCCGTCTTCCCCTGACTCCTCTCATTCTGCCTCTTCCACACTTCCTCCCTCTCCCCATCATTTCTCCTCATTTTGCTCCTCGTCTTCCTCTCTGCCAACCTCCTCATTCTCCTTCTCCTCATCCTCCTCCTCCTCCTCATCCTCGTCGCCCCTCTCTGACTCTGCCTCTCGTAAGAAAAACTGCTGGTGGTTCAAACCATACATGGACCTCTACAAGGAGACTCTAGGAGGAAGGCAGAGGGATCTTGCCATTGAGAGAGAGAGAGAGTTGGAGAAGAAACGTAGGGAGAGGGAGGAGGACGAGGAGGATGAGGACGAAGATGAAGATGAGGATGGGGAGGATGGAGAAAAGAAGGGCTCTGGGCTACAACTGTCAGTGTCTTTTTCTGAGCCAGAGGGGGAAAGGCGATCTCTGTTGCCAACCACCCCCTCTCTATCTCCCTCTCCCAACATTCTCCCTCTTCCTCTTCCCCTTCTTGTTTTCCTCATCCTCATCCTCTTCCTCTTCCTCTTCCTCTTCCTCTTCTTCGTCTTCATCATCTTCTTCGTCTTCTTCACCTTCTTCATCATCATTGCTCCCAGTACCTCCTTACTCCCTCCATATTGATGATTCAATCAAGCCCTTGAATGTGGATGCCCTCTCATCTAACTCCCCTTTCTCTTCTTCTTTCGCATGCACACCTACATCCTCCTCATCCTCTTCCCTCCGCATGCCCGTCAGCCGTCGCCCTTCGCACTCATTCTTTTCTCCCTCCTGCTCGCTTAGAGATATGCAGAAGGAGAGGAAGAGGGAGCGGAGGGAGGAGAGGGAGCGGCGAAGGGAGAGACGATCGGTGCTGATTCCCTCAGTGTCAGTCACCAACCGCTACCTCGTCAACTTCCCCCGCAACGCCCTCTTCATGCCTTCGTTTTCCATTACTGTCCCCGACTTCCTTCTGAGGGAAGAAGACCGCTATGCATTAAGTGGAGGAAGGGGTCGTCAGTCTCAGAGCTCAGGGGGAGCATCGACGGAGAGAGAAGAAGAACCAAGCGAAGAGGGAAGCAAGAGGGGCAGTGTGTGGAGCAGAGGAAGCAGATGCAGCGGAGTGAGCGCCATGAGCAGAAGGAGTGGAGCTAGTGAGGGAAGAAGAAGCGACGGAGGAATCACTGATAACGGCAGAAGGGGCAGCGAAGACGAGTTGAGTGCCAGCAGAAAGAGTCAGGAAAGTGAGAGGGAGAGAGAAGCCTTGGCTGGGGGACTGACTTCGAAAGGAGTGCACCATTTTGCCTTGGATCCAGCGCTGTCTTCCTTTGGATACGCCAGCATGTATGGAAATCAGAGGCACCGAATTGAGGGTCTCGACTTGTTTGCAGGAGGAAATGAAGGAGGGGAAAATGGTGAGGAACAAGGAGAAAGAGAGGGGGGACTGAGCAATGGAAGAGAGAGAGAGGAAGTGGAAGTGGAAATGGAAATGAAAGTAGGAGCTGGAGCAGAAATGAGAGTCGGGGTGGGAGTGGGATTGAGAGTGGGTGGGCCAGTGAGTGTGGAAGTGGAAGAGATGAACGAGGAAGAGGTAGCGGGTGGTCAGTTGAGGGTGGAGGCAGGCGTACGAGGATACGAAGAGGGAGAAGCGAAGACAGAGGCTGGGGATGGAAGGGAGGAGGCGAAAGAAAATGACGACGAGGAGAGGGAGATTGATGATGGGGGATTGTGGCCCTCAGTGCGAGACGAAGATCTCCGTGGAGGAGGGTATTTAGTCATCAAGAAGATGACGCGTAGGAAGAGGAGGGAAGAGAGAATCAGGGAGAGGGAGAGGGAGAGGGCGGGTGGAGTGGGGTTGAAGTGGAGAGGAGTGGGATCAGCTTTCACCACTCCGTTTAAAAAGAGGGTGGTGGAGGGACAAGTGGGGAGGGAGAGGGACAGAGGAGTACAAGGTGCTGAGGGAGAAGGGGCAGATGGAAAGACAGCGGAGGCGGGATCAGAAGGGAATGGAGTGGAAGTTGGGGAAGTGTGGAAAACACACGGGTGGGGTGAGGAGGAAGTGGAGGAGGAGGTGGGCGGAGTGCCTTTGGTGGACCCTGAGACCTTGTTCTTGAGGGAGATTGCCCCTTCTCTCTGGGACTCAGTTGAGGACCAGAGGGAGACTGTTATGGGTGAAGTGGTAGGAGTCATCAGAGAAATAGAGGGAGAGAAGATTAGGAAGGAGGCAGCGGGGCAGAAGAAAGGGCGAGGAAGGATGGCAATGGATGCGAATGAGATAAATGAGAGCAAGGGAAGTGAGAATGTGTTGGCGGAGGTGGGGGTGGAGGGAGCCAATGTGGTGGATGAGAAGAAGAGGGAGGAGAAGAATGAAAAGAAGAGCACCGAAGGAGGGGACACCGGCAGAAAGGAGAGAGATGGATCATGGGACATGGGTGAAGAGGATGACGAGGATGAAGATGATGAAGAGGACACCGAAGAGGAGGGGAGGGAGGACCAGTCTGAGTTGCTCACGTTCGATGAGATATTAAGGAGGGTTCTAGAGGCACAGGGGAAGGCAAAGGGAGGGCAAGCAGGCACTGAGGCGGAGAGGAAGGCTGACGAGGCACCCAGTGTCCTTTCTTCCCCCTCGATCTACTCCCCTTCCCTCCCTATGTCTCCTCCTCAATCTTCGCTTCCCATGTCTCCTCCCCACTCCTTCGTCCCTGTGCCCTCTCCACTCCACTCCTCCCACCCCTCTCACTCTTCCTATCCCTTCCATTCCTCACAATCTGTCTCTCTGTCGACTAGCTCCTCCGCGGTCGCATCCATCTCTCCCTTCGCGTCATCCTCATCTTCCTCCTCGTCCTCATCTTCCTCCTCGTCCTCTTCTTCCTCCTCGTCCTCTTCCTCCTCCACGTCGTACTCGCCTGAGGGTCTAAACCCAGCTCCTTCTCTTCCCTCCTATTCTGACAAAGAGAAGACATGATCAGAACCCTTGTTACGAATAAGCCGTCCTTCTCTCGCGCCCCCACCGATCCAGACTCACTCAAGCTATCCGATGTGGGGGAGGGGAGGGCGCAGAAGAGGAGAGGGACGAGTCTGCGCTGAGAGCTAGGTATATGAGTGATGTGTCTTCGCTCCTCGACCCCATCCCCCCCGCCTCAGGGACTCAAGCATCAACGACAACCTAGATACTGCATACCTCCTCTACGCCTCCCAGAACCTGGCTAACCAAGCCCTGGGGAGTGTTTTACGAATCATGATTGAATTGAAGGCTTCGAGTGACATCAAGCTCTTCAACGCTGAGAAGCTGGGGGGAGTGGTGTCCCTTGGGTTCGGACTCCACACTGGGTGGGCGATCGAGGGTCCAATCGGAAGCATCTATAAGATCGACCCTTCCTACATCTCTCCCCACGTGCAACTCACAGAGACCCTGAGAGTGTCACGAAGATCTACGGAGTCCCCGTGGTGATGTCCGGAGAGTTCGTCTCTCTTCTAGCAGCACCTGTGAGGAGGTTATGCAGGAGGATCGACCGAGTTGTAGTGCAGGGCAGAGTGACTCCGATGGACCTCTTCACCTTCGACATCTTCAACGAGACCAGGAAGTACATCGTCAGTTCATGGGTCGATGAGCTATACCACAGTCTTTCCTTCGCCTTCAAGTATCGCAGAGAAAAAAACAAGTGGGAAGAAAAGATGAGGAGGCGCAAGTTGAGGGGAGATGGAGGGGGTGAAGGGGCGGGGGAGGGAAATGGAGGAAGGTGAACGCGATGGCGCAGAGGAGTCGGAGGATTCGGACAGTGGATGTGAATTCTACAGCTCTTTTAGAGACAGACTCTTCTGTGATGAAAAAGATGAGCGCATGGCTTGGCTCACAACAGAGGAGAAGAAGGGTAGGAGGAGAGCAGAGGGGGGTGTGGGGGATAGGGAGGACGAAGATGATGAGGACGATGATGAGGAAGAGGAAGATCGGAGGAAGCAGAGGGTGTTGGATTTGATGGTGGACAACATCATCGCCAACAAGGATGTGATGAAGAGAATCAGCGATGGCTCTGACTCCACTAGCTCAGATAAGGAAAAGAACGCAGCTGCTCCTCCCTCCGCTTCTACCGCCGCTTCATCTGCTTCTTCTTCTCCTTCCTCCGGTTCTCCACTGTTCTCTTCTCCCATCTCCCCTGCTGCCCCCGGAGCCTCTTCCACTCCCCCATTCACCAGTCAAAGGGGAGCTGCAGAGTGCCGAATCGGACACGGGGACGGACAACTCTTATCGTTCGTCCCCTTCTTCTCCAGCTCAGACCCCTGGTCCATGCAGTACTTCTTTTCAACTCTATTCCTCTCCCTCTTCGGTTGCCTCTCCCTCATCTTCACGTTCATTAACTTCTTCATCTTTTGGTGGAAGAAGATCAGGGGATGGCTACCAGAGAACGAGAAGAAGGAAGAGAAGCAGAAAGTAGAAAACGAGGAAGCGGAGGACACGATCTCAGAGGACGACGGTTTCTACTGGGACAAGAAGATGCCAATCCCGACGGAGAAGAAGGACCCATTCATCCTAGACTTTTTAGATTTCTTGGCTGAGATCGATTACATGGGAGACGACAGAGACGCTGTCATGGCCAGAGGACTCCCCATTGTTGCCCTACAACGCGGAATCCCTCCTGAGTTTTCCGCCTGAGCATCCTTGGAGTGAATCTGTACATTGAGGGCAAGTGGAAAGAAAGCCAAAATGTGCCTAGAAGCATGCAACCGCATTTATCCCAATGACAAGTCCCATCGGCCCATTCTATCCTTTATCAAGTCGCTTAACTACAAAGCGCCCTCTGACTGGATGGGGTACCGAAAGCTCGATACAAGCTCCTAGTTTATTATTTGTACTCTACAGGACTCCATCTGGCGATGCGCTCTTACTTTTCCTACTGTGCTTGTTCGCTCACTTCTGTTTTCGTTGTGTATTCTATTTTTTTTTTTTTTTTGTTCTTTTTCGCTTATCATGCTATATATATTGTCGTTTGCTTAGCTACTTAGTGTGTATTTCGGCACGTATCCACCATCAGAGTCATTTATGTTGCTTCTATTATTTCTATTATTTCTAGTATATCTAGAATATACCAACTTGCATATTCATGCATTTCCATCTTGCATTGCAGCGCTGCAGTATTCTTTCATTATTTACAATGTCCTTCTTGGCACCCTGGACTGTATATTTTAATACTATCCTGATCAGCTTATCTTGGTCAGCCATATGATGCTGCTCCTGTTTGCGTTCAATCAGTTATTTTTTTTGTATTTGTTTTTTAATTTCCATATTCATTTTCCATTTTATCTATCGCCCGTTTGTTATTTGGCATGCATACTGTTTAATTGCTCCTTACCGCACGATATAATTAGTTAGGTGCATATGCACATTTAGATTATGTTTTATAACCGTTTCTTCTTTTATACGTATACTTATTTTTAATGCGTAAATGTATGCTGTTTTTTTCTATAATGCGCGTGCGTTCGTATGTTCACCATTGCGTGATCAATACATTTGTCTATCTTCTACTTTGCATTCGACTATGGCTGTTGAACCAACCGCATGGGATTTGTGTGTTCTATCTATTATTGTTTTGATTGCATAACTACATTCTCTGTGATGAGTATGCATGCATATTAAACAAAAAGTTTCGATATGAATTGTCTCTCTCACTGAAATATTGATCTAAATGGATACACACACATTTCCATGTTCGTTTGATTTATTACCCAGCTACTTGAGCTGTCCAGAACAGAAATAAAATCCTGTAATGCCTACTGAAAACTACATACAAATCTATTGGAATCTACATTCGGTTCTAACAAAGGAAAACTAAACTACAAAATACATTAAATAGAAAGGGTCGCTCAAGATTGAAACACCAGGAACTCATTTAAAGAGCGATACATTCACTTTTTGTTTTTGTTACTCTTCTTTTTGTTCTTGTCTTGTTCTGCGTTCTTCGCTGCCTCCTTTTGCATTTCGATCTCGAGGTGATTTCTAATCGCATCGAGAGGATTGGAAAGGAAAGCAGGGTGGGAAATGACCTGCACAAGGAAACATAGGGGACATATTATACGTACATGCAAGGACGAACATGCAAAACGAAAACACATATGTTAAATCACGAATAATGAGCAACGTAGTCCGCTGCCTGCTGCACTCCTTATAAGCAGCAGTTCGAATCAATTTATCCTACCTGCGAGAAATGAGTCTTTTCGCTAGCAACAGTTCTCTCTCTCTGAGCCTTAGTCAAATACTTAGGCTCGTTTTTCGCTTCTTGCTCCGAAGGAGGAAGTCTATAAGTTCAAGGGCGTAGGGCCCGAAGAAGTGGGGGGGGGGGGGGCCACATATATGTAGTAGTGAGGAAATCTGAACCAACATTGATATGCACTCAAAATGGATAAATTTACATCATGTATGCATTAAGACTCACAACTATTATCCTTACCTGCAAGGGAATCCAATGTGATGTTTGTTTTCGTAGGCTCAGCGTTCTTCTTCCTCTCCTCCTCAGCCATCTGCAAGACTGTTTTGAAAATAGAGAAAAAAGGGTGAGTTAGTGTGGTATGATCACCAGAAACAAAGTAGTATGAACACATCTATCCCTACACAACTTGAAGGTTTCCATATACCAGCAAGAAAACATACACGTAAGGAAGTTTTGACGTTTTTGCAAACGCTTCTGCTTCTTGTTGAGCTTGCTGCTCCCAATTGCAGCAAGCTGGTCGTCGATTGTTGCTCCATTCGTATCTTCGATGGGGTTCTTGGCTGCTTCAATCAACTTTTCCTCAGTAATAGGCCTTCCATATTGCAAAGTGCTAATAGCTTTGTGAGGGCGAGCACGTCTCTTCGTAATCTGCAAGTTTTTAGGTGGATAAGTTTTCATTTAGTTTTAGAAAATTAGGGAACAAATAGAAGTACGTATGCAGAAAAACTTATCGTGCACATAATATTAATGTGCATGCGTAAAATATTAATATTATTTACCTTCTCCATTTTCTATTTTTCAAGCTTTTTTATAAGAGTACCTCACTAAAGTTTAAATTTAAGTCAGTATTCATAATTATACATAATAAATATCATTTAAACCCATAAAACTAGCGTTTATCATAACGTATGCTAATATTTGAAGAGACATTGAGATATTCGTGAATGTATTCTACTAACAAATATGATTTTTATGTTTTAAATGATACAAAGTACTCGTCGTTTTTATCGGTTACCTAATCATTGTTTCCTTTATGTTATGAAATATGATTGCTCAAAACGAAGCAGGATTAGCGAAGTTAAGAAGGATTAGCTATAATATAAAAAAGCAAATGTTATGGCATCAATATGAATCCTTAAAGCGTTATGAAGTGAAAAAATTGTTTGTCTGCGTTTGTATATACATTCTGTATCTTTATGTTTCATATATGATTATTACACTAACAATTTCACTTTCCCACCTAAAATCATCATCTTCTTAACTGATTGTCTTTTGACACATCGAATATTCAACAGATAATGTCTGAAGACAACTGGGCTGAGTTGAGCGAGCCTTCTGCTTCCGCCGTTGCTTCTACTAACGAGGCTGTTTCTCCTGCTGATGCCGCTGTCGCCCCTGCTGCTACTGAGGCAAAGGAAGCCACTCCTGAGGTGAAGGAGGTTGGTGCTGATGCTGTTCCTCTTACTGCAGACGAGCAAGAGGCTGGTAAGATCTATTAACACTATATATACAACTTGTCCATATAACTCGTTGTGTTTCAGATGACCGAATAAGCTCATACTCTGATTTATTCCTTGCTTTCACTTTCAGAAACCTCACGTGTGAAGTGAATGAGATCAATTATTATCCTTTATCTGGTGCAATCTTTCTTTTCCTATGCTTGTTTCCTCAATGTGGACATTTTCCTACCCCTGTCTCATTATGGTTCTTGATATTCTCTGATTGCTTAGCTGACTGTTGATATCCCTCGTCATATTCTTATCTTATTTCCCCTTTCTTTAACCCACTTTTCATGTCCTCTGCTCCCCTCTTCCTTTCGCGCTTCACTTTCATCGCTCCCCTCCACACACATACACACACTCACACACACACGCGCGCGCATACAATATTTTCTCATTATTTCTTTAATGCGCATGATAACTGCCCACAACGCCCCCTCTCATTCATCACAACCCACTAAATGTTTCTCGCACGTCGTCTTGTTCAGCTGCTAATCAGCGTGAGTTGGCACTTCACTCCGGAGACATCGTTGTGACTGGAGCTGACGACTCTACCAGCATTTACAGAGCAGCGCAGACCTTCGAGGACCTCGGACTCAAAGCTGACCTCCTCCGTGGAGTCTACGACTATGGATTCCAGAAACCCTCTGCTATTCAGGCTTCATCCCTTCCCATAATCCTCAGCGGAAAGAGTCTCGTTGGACAGGCTCACCACGGAAGTGGAAAGACTGGAGCTTATTCCCTTGGAATGATCAGCAGAGTGAACCCTGAGGAGAAGGTTCCCCAGGTTATCTGCCTTTGTCCTACCAGGGAACTCGCTGTGCAGGTGTCCAAGGTCGTTAGCAACTTCATCAAGTACACCGACATGACCGTGTTCACTGCTGTCCCTGGTAAGAACAGATTCGAAAAGCAAACGAACACGTTTATCGTTTCACGTGCAAGACACTGCTACACACACCTTGTGTATATATCCTCACTCATAATCAAGTCTGTGTATTCTGATCTGATCTCGTGTAATTCATTCGGATGTTATTCATATTTCTTACTAGGATGCCCTGAGCGTGAGGTTACTGAGCATATCATCGTTGCCACCCCTGGTGAGTATGGTCCTAAAAATCCTTACTCCAACTGGAGAATAGGAAACCAGAATCGAAATGGGGACATGGAATAGAACGGAACTATGCGAGGGGCAGGGAGGGAGGGGCGGAGGGGAACATAAACACGTATGCCTTTTCCTCACTAGCAACTCCCTCTCAATCCGTATCCCTCCTTGACCACCTTTGCGTTCCCACTGAACCCCTCTCCACTCTCCACACCTCGCCCCGTCTCATCGCTTTCTTTCCTTGCTTCTGTTGTTTCCCTTCCTTCAGTTTCCCTATTATATTGTTGTTCTTCGTTCATCTTTTGGGGGAAGAAACTTCTCAAAACAACTAAGAAACAAAAGGGGGATCCGAGGAAATTGAATGGGAATTGCTGGATAAGAGAGGGGGTTCAACATGTCTTCGAATGCATGTTTACTTGACTTTATTGATATAGCTTATTTTTTGATTGTTTTATTTAAGCTTTATTTCCTCTCCTGAGAAGGTCTCGCATGTATTAGCATTTGTAGTTGCCCTCTAACGTATTTCTTTCATATCTCTTCTTCCTCACTTCTCTCCCTCTTTGACCGCTGTTAATTTCTCAATCCTTCACCCTCTCTCCCTTCGTCCCCATCCTTCCTCATTCCCTCACCTCTCTCTTGTCTCTATTTCGCCTCGATCTTTCCCGTATCTCTTTTGCTTCTTAACCTCTTTCCTCTCTGGTTTTCAGGAGTGTGCATGACTAAGATCCAGAAGAAGAAACTGGACACCAAGAAGATCAAGGTGTTCGTGTTGGATGAGGCAGATGAGTTCGTGGCCGAGAAGACTGAGAGAAACAACTTGGCCTCCACCGCAGCCAAGATTAGAAGAGCATGTCCTAACTCCTGCCAGAAACTCTTGTTTTCTGCTACGTTCTCCGATAAGGTCCAGGAGCTCACCAACCAAATTGTGGGAGGAGAAGCCCTTCGCATCGAGGTTAAGAGAGAGAATCTCACTCTCGAGAACGTGCTCCAGTTCGTGATCCACTGCAAGGATGCTGAAGAGAAGTATGAGCAACTGACCAAGATCTACGATCTCATGACTGTATCTCAGAGTATCATTTTCTGCAACACCGTCAACGATGCCATTGAGTTGGCTAAGAGACTCACTGGACAGGACTACAAGGTCTCTCTCCTCTATGGACAGAACCTCCACCACTCCGAGAGAGACAAGGTCATGGAAGAGTTTCGCACCCAGAAGACTACTGTCCTTATCACCACCAACGTCCTCGCCAGAGGAGTCGACGTCCCTGAGGTTTCCATGGTTATCAACTGGGAGATCCCCATGAACTCTTTCAGAGCAAGGAACACCGTCACCATGGACCCTGATACCTATATTCACAGAATCGGAAGAGCTGGAAGATTCGGAAGGAAGGGATGCGCTGTGAACTTGACTCACGACAAGAACAGTGTGAAGATTATGGGAGATATCGAGAAATATTTCGCCCACAAGTGCACTGTCCTCCCCGTCGACGATGATGAAGTCGTCCAGAAGGTCCTTAAGGGAGCCCTTAAGGGAGAGATTATTCCCGTTGAGTCTGCCTAAACCCTTCTATAATACTCTCTTGTCTCCCGTCGTCTTTCGCTATTTCAAGCCTTGTTGTTAACTTATATTTTTACTGCACTGCGAAAAATGCATTTTCTTTCCTTGATATCTAGCTCAGTTCCCATGAGTATGCATGTACGTACCTTGTAGTGCATTCTTCTGGCTTTTATAGTTGATTTTGAGTTTTATTCATTTTTTTTCCGTTTTTTTTTTTTTTTTTTTTTTTTTTAAAGAGAATCATCCATAAATAAATATGTGTCACTTCTTTCTGTTTTATTTGGTGAATGCTTGTGGACTTCCATTTGATTTTAATTAAATGTTGGCCGTGTGAGCTCTGGAGTTGTATAATGAGGTGTTAGAGTAAAGCTCTTCGAACAATATAGACATGTGAGGGACGTAGATATTTTCATTCATTCACTTGAATCGCAGGAGCAAATTGGGTGTTTATCATTTATTCGAGCATACAAAGTTCACATTTGCAACCAATATATTGGATGTCTTACTTATATTTTCAAATCTATATTTCACCCAGATCTGTGCATTTGTATATAAACTCTTTTGCACATGACCTTGGAGAAAAAATCTTATTCATTGTTTCACCTAACTGATTCACGCAAATGTTAGAAATACTCAATTTTCTTACATTATTTTCCTAACAACATTTTTTCAACACACTTAATCATATGTGTCGTATCTAATTGTTTGTTTTATATTATTTATACTCCAATGGACTCAAAATTTCCAGATGTCCAAGATTCGCACCAAGAAGCGTAAGCCTCCTAAAGGGTTTGACATAGTTGAGGACACTCTATTGGCTTTTGAGCAAAAAATGAGAGAGGCAGAGGCAGACGATATCGAGGGAAGGAGACCAGAAGAGTTATTGTGGCCGATTATTCGTATTCACCATCAAAGAAGTCGTTATATATACCAAATGTTTTACGAAAAGAAGGAGATTTCAAGGGAAGTGTATGAGTTCTGTCTTGATGCAAAATACGCAGATGCTGCTCTCATTGCTAAATGGAAGAAGCAAGGGTATGAAAAATTGTGTTGTTTGAGGTGCATTCAGGGTGGGACAAACTTTGGGACTAAGTGCATTTGCAGAGTCCCCAAGGACCAGCTAGAAGATGACAAGGTATTCGAGTGTAAGACCTGTGGCTGCAGGGGGTGTTCGTCATCTGATTCTTAAGCAGATAGTCTCTCTTTCGATGGCATATTTATCTTATTCGTTGTAGTCTTTATAGTTTTTGTGCATCGTCCAATAAAAAAAAAAAAAGTTCAATGAAGATACAGTGTAGTTTACAAATAAGTGCGAGTCACTCATGTGTGATATCTATTATAGTGTTTACTATGTTAAAAAAGGCGCCCAATTATACTCTTGTAGAGCATGTTTCAGACAGAAGAAATGCTGGTAGTGGATGAAGCATACTGCGTATTGAAAAGAAACCAAATAAAACGAAAAAAGAAATGAACGACTCTGATTGAGAAAATAAACCCTAAAACAGCCATAGAAGGAAAGAAACAACTACTGTTTATATGAGTTGCATGCAAAGCAAGGGGATTTGCCGATGTACAGGAAGATAAAGAGAACAAAAGGGGGAAAGTAAGAACACCGGAGCGAAGTAGTGAGGGTAAGAAGATTTTTCTGAAGATATTTGTCTATCCACTGCCCCACTTCCGATAGCAGCCTCTCTATCTCCTCTTGGGAGGGGTTTGGGCCTCGCCTTCGTGTTTGCGCAGTGGGGAATGTGTCTCTGAGCCACCATATCGTTGAACTTCCTTCCACAATGGGGACACCCCACCCTGTCGTCGGGAGCACTTGAGGGAGGGGGAGGGGGAAGAGAGCGCAAGTCCACCCCTTTGCTTATAGCCTGTGGGGGAGTGGGAGAAAGAAGAGGAAGCATAAGAGAGAGCAGATGAGAGGCATATATAAGCGAAAAAAATGCATTATATGTATGATAGGAGAGAATGAGTGAAGGGGGAAAAAAGCATGTGCAATAGGAGGACAGGGAACAGAGAGAACGAGCATAAAGAAACAGGGAAAATTCAAGGGAACAAAGAGCATATAAAGCGAATAAATGGCATGTGAAGAGAATAAAAAAGGCACACAAAAGGACTACAAAAAGGACATTAGGGGAGCATCGAAAGACTTGAAAGAACATGAGGAAAGTATAGAGAAAGATAAAAGCCTTACGTCGGAGACCTCTCTTCCGGCCCTCACTGCAGACATAAACGCCTCATGCTTTGCTCTCCAGTTAGACTTCTTAGATGCTGCCGCTGCCGACTTCTGTGTGTGAGTAAGGCAAGAACGGAAAAAAGGAGCGCAAAGGGGAAATGGAATGGAATGAAATGAAACAGTTAGAGAGCCAGTGAGATGGCGAAATGCACGTGTTTCAATCGGCAGATATTAATAGTAGAGCATCAGGTAGGCAACACAAATGCAGAGTTAGAAACAGGGTGGGAAGGGTGGAACAAGGGGAGAAGTGAGGCAAGACAACGGAGAGAGAAGTAGTGACGTGGACGAACCCTCGAAGAAGAAAAATCAGTCGATAACTTCTCAGCGACAGCCTACCTTCGATTCAGTTCTCTCTTCTTTTATCACCTTCTTCAGTTCGTGGTCATTCAAGACACCCTGCACTCTCTGTTTTCTACGTCAAACACCTTCCTCTGCTTTGTGCATATCTACGACAGGCGTGGGGACGAGAACAAGAAAAACGGGAAGGATAAAAAGAAAAGGCGAAACATTAGAGATGAAGACAAAAAAGGAAAGGAGGGAAGAGGAAGAACGTGATGAGACAAGGTGAACCACACCAAAACCCATAGAATATCACAGTGAGTTGTTTATAAACAATTGATGTGCGAATGCAATATTTATGTCAAGCATTTTACGTGTAACTTGTGAGTGTTAACCTGTGAATGTTGCAGTATGTGTGCGCGCAGAACCAGCCACTCAGACACGGAGACATACACATAGAACATCTAAGTCCTTACCTGTTTCTGGATGTGTCTCTCCAACGCTTCCATTTTCATTGACCTCCCACAGTTTGGGCATTCCCCCATATCTACTTCTCCTTCATCATCCGCTGAGGAAAAGAGATACGGAATAGCAAGAAAAGAGGGAAAGGATGGAGAAGGGAGAGAAGAAGAGAGGGAAAAGACAAGTACAAGGAAGGGGTACGAATGATATTGATAACCAACAGTCAAAGTAGAGAACGAAAAGGAAAGGAAGATATGTAGAAGGGAAATTGGAATATTGCAATGTTAGTCTAGTACAAAAACCCAATTAAGCGCAAGAACGAATACGAGAAAGAGTGAAAAGAAAATGGGACGAGGAATCAATGCATGAGTGCAAGTTAGAAACGAGGGCTTAGTGAAGAATGGATCGAGAAGAATCTCCCTCGACTACCCTCTCCGCTCACCTCCAGGGGGCAACGCATCGGGATTGAGAAAGCTCGAGTTGTCGACGGCATCGTAGCCACGCGAAGAGCTCTCCTCCTCATGCCTCTCCCTCTCCCTCTCCCTCTCCCTCTCCCTGCCTCTACTCTCCCTCTCAGGCCCGTCTGCTTGTTTCCTCCACTCATGTTGCTCTTCCTCCATTGTTTTTCCCGAAGATGTTTCAGCTGCCTTTTTCTTCAGCAAAGCGGTGGCCTTCACGGATTTTTTGACCTGGGAAGTAGGAAGTCTAGAATAGGAAGAGGAAGAGGACGAGGAGGAAGAACTGGGGTCGTGGTCGTCCTCGAAGTACCCTGCTCCTCCACCCGTGCTTCCCCTTCCCCCGCGCCTCCTCCTCCAAGAGACTTAGTGGGAATTCTGGAGGTCAGGGGAGTTGCAGAGACGGGAGTGTGTGAATCCCTCTCCCTCTCCCTCTCCCTCTCCTTCTCCCTCTTCTTTTGTTTGTCGTCGTAATAATCGGAGGGGTCGTATTTGTCTTCCTCATCGTCCATCACTCCTCTCCAAGGGTCCTTCGCCTTAGCCCTTGTCTTTCCGCTTAATCGGCTGTCCCTTTCCCTTTCCCTCTCTCTCTCTCTCTCCCGCTCCCTCTCCCTCTCCCGAGCACTTTCTTTAGTTCTCCCGCCCTCACTCTTCTCATTCTTGTCATCAGGGTGGTACCTCCTGCCTGCACTGGGAGTTCTCAAATTGAAGTGTTCGTCTGAGGAGAGTGAGTTGGCCTGTATTTGTGTGGAGAGAGAGTGAATGGACTCTGTCTGCTTGGAGATAGTGGACTGAGCCTTGGAGATAGCTTGCTTCAGCTCAGAGATTTGTTCGTCCGTCGACTGCATATACGAAATGAAGAGTTTGTTCTGCTGTTTCAAGAGAGAAACCTGGTCCTCCAGAGAAGATATTCTCCCTCTCATCTCATCCACATTCAGTCCTCCTCCTCCCCCTCCTCCCATGCCCATTCCTCTGTCTCCCATTCCCATTCCCATCCCTCCTATTCCCCTATCACCCATGCCCCTATCTCCCATAGCGCCCATTCCTCTTTCCCCGCCCATTCCCCCCATTCCCCCCATTCCTCCCATTCCTCCCATTCCTCTATCTCTCCCAATGTCTACAGAAGGAATCCCCTGTCCTTGTCCCTGCGAAGGCAACCCATTGATCCCGTGGGACTGTCCTCTGTACATATTCCCTCCATTTCCTCCGGAAGGAGGGCGGTTGTTCATGTTGTTGTTCATGTTGTTGTTCATATTGTTGTTCATGTTCATGTTTCCGTTGTTCGGGGGTATCGGCCTTCGTTTAAAGTCAAACACAGACAAAAACATATTGAGAAAGAAGAAAGAATGTAATGTTAGAGTCGCCAAATAAACAAAGAAAAAACGCTTTGAAGTGTCGTATGTGTCGAATGAGTATATAATAGCGACAAAAAGCCAAACATTAACTTCATATTCATATGCAAACATCTTGGTTTCGTTTTACCATAGTTCTGAGGAGGTTGTTGCTGCTGTTGCATGTAATTGTCGGGCCTCCTTTGAATTCCATTGTTGTTTCCAAAACCATACCCAGGCTGTTGTTGCTGCATCATCGCGTTTTGGTTCTGATTGTTTCCTGGCCCAGGGGGGTACTGCCCCACTCCATATGATCCTCCTCGCATTGTCATTTTAAACTGCTGGAGTCGACTAATAAGAACAGTTGTATCCTAATCTAGAAAATATGAAACCAATATTATAGCGCAAAGGCTTATACTTGTTCAATTCAATAATTCCTGTTTATCTCACAGGGTGTTCCTAATAAATAGTAAAGATTTGGATGTGTTTGTTTGGAGGATGTGTAACAAACGCTTTCCTAACCGTATTTCTGTTTAATAGAAAAGAAGAGCATATGAAACAAATTGTCAGTGCAGAAAACAAACGCAAAAAACATTACAAGTGTGACATGAGTTCTGCTGCCCTAGCATTTAGCGTGACAGCGAATTAATGCTGTTCTTTTGGCAATGTTACTAAGCTAGGATTTTTTGAAAAACAGGCGCGAGAATACGAAATAATTTGAAATGGTTCTAATAGATCAAACTGAAACAATCCATCCAACTGAAATAGTGAATGAAAAAAGTTAGTTGTACATAGCCAAAAATGTCTTCGTGGTAAAAGTGAATGTCCTTATGTTCTAACTATGCTAATCTTAATTCGAGCCAGACCAAAAAAAATCGTACTTCAAAAAAACGAGAAACAGAAAATCAGTATGAACTAATAAGTTGTTATTTCTTAATTTTACTCGGCGCATGCACTGTTGTAATATTTTTGTGTCAATGGATGAGTTATTCTTTAATGTTTTAAATCGCAATACCTCTTCTTTATTACATCGCATGTTTGGTTGGTGCTACTTCTAGTGATAGTATGCAGCGTCGCCTTTCTAGAGCTGGATCCATGCAGATCTCTCCTGCTGAGCTTGCATTGGCTAAGGAAGCGCATGACGCTATCCATGTTGATGTTAAGGCAGTTGATATGGTAAGAAGAAAAAAAAAGTCTCGGTATTTGTATCTTCTCTTATATACTGGACGAGAAACATTAAGTGTTCGTTGCATTGCGATAGTCTCTAATGATTGAATATATGTGTCACGTACTTATGATATACATTTTGCAATACCATACGATTTTGGTGGAATGCATAGGATGATAACTTAGAGCAAGAAACTATTGGAATCACTGTAGAGGTATAGACTTTTTGTTCATTTATTGGCATACTCGGTCAACTAAATTAGAAATGCTGAAGTGCGTGTATTATGCATACATGTATGTGAATATGTGCATATGTGTATCGGCACATATGTACATACGGTATACTTAGTTGCAGCACACGCCAATGACAGATGCATGGAGGGAATGGAAAAAGGAATGTTGGCTCAGAGCTAGGTTCATTCAGTCCATTGCGATGATAATAAAGGGAGAATATCGAAGGAGTGAGCATATCTCCGCATATGAGTGGGTGTGATAGCGTATGAATGGGTGCCATATGAGGGGGTGGTTGTGTGTGGCCGTGGTATTGATGGATGTGAAGGACTCTTTGAGAGGCCCTCGTCTCTAATATCTCTACGTACCGTGATTGTTCTCCATTATACCCTCACTGCTCTTGTCGTCAATTCTTCCCCCTCGTATCTCTTCTTTTGTATTTCCGTTTTTTTTTACTGGTATATGTGCTGATGTTTCTCTATCTTCTCACCCTCCATCCCCTACCTCTTGTTCTCTTCATCTCTGTCCTATCCTTCGTTTCCACCATAACGTATCCCTCTCTAGGCCTTCGAGACTTGCTGTAAGGAGAGTGAGGTTGCTGCTCACATAAGAAAAGAGATGGACAGAATCCACGGTCCCACCTGGAACGTTGTTGTACGTGTTCACTTGCTCTTCCCTTTTCTCTTTTTCTCTTTTTCCTTCTCTCCTCTCACATTCACCCATACTTTGTCGTTACATCTTTATCTTTTGTGCCAACCCATCTCTTCATTTTCTTTGTGGTTCTTAAACTGTCTAACATGGAAACTATCTTTTTTTTTCATGTATCTCTCTCATCCCTCCGTTTAATGTGCGTTCGTTCGTAGGTAGGAAGGTCTTTCGGGTCCGATGTGACTCATTCAATCAAGCAATACATCCACATGCAGTACGGACCCACCACGATCATTGTGTGGAAGTCGAACTAAAAAGATCTTCCTCTCCGTTCCTCTCGTCTCCTCTATTTCATCATCTCCGTTGCCCACCCTTTCAACAATCCCTATCCTCCTCCCTTACTTTCTTCTAATGAGTAGTGTCTAGTTTCTTCGTGTTGATCTAATTTCGCCATGCCTTTCCATGTCTGTGTAGTCAGTCAGTCCCTGTGCGTGTGTCCTATGCTAAATGTTATTTCTTTTTGTCTGCTGTTTTTTCCTCCGGCCTTAGTGTTGGTCATTCTTTTGCTCAACTTACACTGTGTCTTTTCCCTTCGCCCTGCTTTTCTTCCTTTTCTTCTTAGTATCTTGTTAATATTATCTATCGCGTTTCCTCTTTCCATCTGTTTCCTTGTTTTGCACAAGTGTTGACAGGACATCATGTTCCAGAGATGTGTGTGAGCCTGATAGTAATTATGATCAAACAGATACCATCATCACATTGTCCGCACACAGCTTCACTCGCATTAAATATTTTCAATCATCAAGTTAAAGACGTAGGGTCCTGGCCAACGGCATCGGTGCATTGATGTGTGTGCATCAACCCTAATTGGTAAAACAATGTTTATTTTCATTCGTAACGAAACAGAACCTATTTAAATCAAGTAATTAAAATCAAATTGAAAAGATATCAGAACAAGTCAATGAGATAGAAATGATTGCAAATGTATGCATTTGAAAGGGAAAGAAAAAATAACAAAAAAGTGATGAGTGTTTGTCTAGAAATAACAAAGCACGCGTCAATTAACTCTAGAGGCACTACTACGCCAGAGAGGCCGTGAAGACGATAAGATTAACAATAAAGCTGTAAAGAAAGTAGAAAAGGGGAGTCTACGCGAGATAACTAAAGAGCGAGAGATAATAAGATAGCAGCTGAAGGGGGCTCAAAACAGAGAGCTATGCCAACACACGAAAACTAGACTAATAAACTGAGACAAATAGGATGTGGTAATGTGCACATGAACTCTAAGAATAAGGAACGCAGGATAAAGCAAACCGACTGAGGGAATGGAATGGAAGGGAGCACCGTTTGGATTACACGAGTGCAAGGGAAAGTGAGGGAAAAGAAGGAAAGAGAAAAAAGGCAAATGTAGAGAAGAGAAGGCAAAGGCAGGAGAAGGAAGAGTAGGATGAGACCTTAGTGGATTAGAGAGATCCTGTCCGCCCTCTCGTTGTATTTGCGGTCGACGGAGGTCTTGAGCCCTGATGGCGCATGTTCATGTACGTTGTCGAGGAAAGACTTGGTGAAGTTGTCAGGGACTGTGAAGTACACAGATGGCTTCTCCGCGGGTCTAGGAGCGTGAGATCCATAGGAAATGGAAGAAGGCATGTACAACACGTTGGAGTTCTTCATCTTGGAGTCTCCGTAGGTAGATGCCTTGTTGGAGGAGAAGCGAGGGGGGATGTGGGTGTGTCTGCGAAGGGCCTTGGATTCATATACTTTCTCAGCGTCGATATTGATAAAGGGTACCTCCAGTCCGTTTCTGTCCCTCTTCCACTCCAAACTCACTCTGTCCACATCCTTCCACGCCAACACCTGCCTCATCGCAGCTCCCAGTCTCTCTCCGCACTCATCGGCTGCCCTCTGCAACGCCTCCGCCCTCTGCTGCTGCCTCTTCTCGTCCCCTCTCACCACCCTCTCTGCGTAGGTCAACGTCTCCTCCCCCTCCCTCTCCTCTGCCTCTGCAGCAGAAGACCAGGACGTTTCCTCCCCCTCGTATCCTCTTCCTCCCTGCTCAACTTCCCACTGCGCTCCTTCTCCCTTTCCTTCTCCTTCTCCCTTTTCCTCTTGGTCTTGCTCTTGCTCTTGCTCTTGTTCGTGCTCTTCCTCAAAGCGGACAGATCTGGACTGTATGAACTTATTAGGCGCAGCAGACCCCCTCTCACTTCTCTCCACTCCCTCTCCCTTTTCTTGTGGATATCAGAGGCCCTGAGATCAGGATCAACGTGGAGGTCAACGGAAGAGAGAGACGAGGGGGAGCATGCGGGGTAGTGGAGGAGCGAAGGAGAAGGAAACATGATCTGAGAGATCGAAGAGAAGGGCTTAGATGTAGCTACAAAGGATGAGGAGTGGGGGGCAGAGGAAAGCGAGGAGGGGGAGAGAGATAACGAAGGGTCCTCTTTCGTGAGATGAGCAAGTGTCTCCCACCGTTCCTCCTTCTCCCTCTCCACCAACTCCCTCTTCCTCCTCTCTGAAGCCCTGATCGCAGTCTCCTTCTTCCCCTTCGCCCCACCCCTCTTGCCCTGCCCTTTCTCCCGCTTCCCCTCCTGCACAGTGGCCTCCTCCTCGTAGTCGTCTTCTTCCCTGACGAGAGCGTTGAGGTGTCTGACATACCTCTCCCTCTTCCTCTCCTCCCCCCAGTGCGACGTGAACTCCCCTCTCGCCTTCTCCTTGGCATCCAAGGTCTCATTGACGGAGAAGGGAGCCATGGGGTGGGAGGGAAAGACCTTCTCTCTACCTATTTCCTCCATCCCTACTCCGGTCTCTCCCGCTGTCCTGTCCACCTCCAAGGTACGTTCCTTGTTCAAGATGTTCTGGATCCCTGGCCCCCTCTCCTATACTCTCTCCCGTTCTCCCTCGCCCTTATATCTGCTCTCCCATCCCCCCTTGTCCACGCAGGGGGTGCCTTTTGCTCGATGACCTCGGTGGTCCTCCTTGCATACTCGTTGGCAACAGCCCCTACGACGTCCCTTTTTCCATAGACAGTGGCGTTAGAACTATCGTAGAACCTCTGTCTCCCTAACTCAACTCCCACCACTCCCCTTTCTCCCTCGCTTCTCTTTCCCTGTTTTCCCTTCCCCTTCCCGCTAGCTCCTGAGTACGCAGACTTTTCGTACTGAGGTTCGTCCTGGTCAAAACCGGCACCGTCCCCTCTTCTAGGGGTGAAGACAGAGGAGGAGTAAGGGTCATAGTCGTGAAGAGGGTTATTTAGTGGATTGGAAGGGTCTAAGTCAAGCTCATGTCCCGCCTCCAACCCCCTCCGCCTCTGCACTGCGGGAGAAAAGCCGTTGCTAGGAAACCCTTTCCTAGGCCCTGTGTAATTGTACCTCTGCTCTGCGTGGAGAATGAACTCCTCGGAGACAGGGGGGCGAAGCGTCGCAAGCACATCCTGCTTAGTCCCCACCCTCTGCAGCCCATTCGCAGGCACGTGCCTCTTGAGATATTCCGCTCTGCTGTAAGGGTCCACATGGCCGTCCTTCCCTCCTTTTCCCGTGAAGGGGTTTGCGGAAGTGGGTCTTTTAGCCTCCCCCGCTCCCCTGCCCACCCCCTCAGCTAGGGCAGCCTTCGCCTTGGATTGCTCGATTGCACTCAGCTGTTGAGTGCTGTAGTACCCCAAGGTCGAGCGCGGACGAGCAAATGACTTCCCTGACGAATATCCGTTCGAAGGGGAAGAAAAGCTGGCGTTCATTTCCCTCTGCTCCGCGATGAGTTGGGCAGATAGGTTGTTTCTCTGGATTGAGAGAGAGTTGAGGGAGTCTACTGCATCCTCTATCTGACGAATTGGAGTTCCGTTTCTTTGAGCGTATGAATCCCACTGCATCTCCGTGTGTTAGATTTTAAAATGCCTAGTTATATTTATAACTGACTTCTAAGTAATATCTAGTGTTTTGCTGTTGAGAGATGCCTAGAACACAAATTCAGTTACTATGTTATAAGGACATCAAGAAACGATGCAGATTTATGGGTTGAAATGTAGTTAATGAGGCAATATTATGTTTACAATAAAAGGAAGGTAAGTGTGATATTAGTATTTCCAAACAAGATAGTGCAACATCGACTTAAAATTTGTTCAAATGAATCTATGCCAAACACACAAAAACAACATCCTGGACACGGAAACTATAACGCTACAAACTGCAAAGAGAACAAAGAAATCGTAAATATGCATATATGAAAATGCACTTGAACGTCTGACACATGCAAAGGAAAGCAATCGGATTAGTTGTTAAAAACAGAAGCTGGTAAATGACGCCACAACAGAATGAAACATGGCAAAGGAACGAAACGGCTAAGGAAAAACAGATGAATCTAGCATGACAGCTAGTGAGCGTGATTTTGTGGGTATTACAATATGCGGAACAGATGGTTCAATTTTATAACGAAATTCACGCTTACAGTATGATATATTTTGTGAGTAAAAACTATATGGGGGTTTATGCGAGAGTAGTTTTGACGTTAATGTCTATTTACGTCCGTTATTTTTTTCGTTTTCGAGTTTTCAATCAGCTCGTGGAAACTTCTTAAATACTCATATTTAAAAGGAATGAGACTGTGTTTGTCAACTAAAACTACCAACATGGATAGACACTTTAAGGGTGGTTTGTGAATAAAACCCGTTTATGCATTGCGTATTTTCATTTAGAATATAGCAGATAATTTATATAAGAAATATTATAATACTTATGAATGAACATAAGAAAGCAAAATAACTTGTCCATAGTAATGGAATAAAAAGTTACTAGTATGACAAGTTTATTGAGTAAATTATAATTTCTAGTCTATAAGAAAAATATATTTGGAACTCAGCATTAACAGCATTTTCTAAAAACAAAAATATCTACATAAATGAACAGAGTCTAGTGAGTAAACCGAGCTTTAGAGAGTTCGAATAAGCACCTGGAATATACATTGATGAACATATATTTGTTATGGCGTGAGTACTAAAACATGTAAATCGCCATATCTTGAAGAACATGTATTTGTATTTGAACTAATCATAAAATAATTCTCATTTTGAAAGAATGTGTATTGCCAAAATATCTTCTCCTGTACATATTGCATTTATTCCTCTAGGTACAGCAACGTTGTTAACGTAAGTTTACAGCAATGGTTAAGGCTAAGAAGCAGGTTCAGGCAAAGATTGCTCGCGAGGACGTCGTCACTCGTGACTACACTATCAACTTGCACAAGAGAATCCACGGAATGTAAGTGTTTTCACATGTTTTATTCTCCTCATTTTTTTTATTCGTGATGTATAAATCTGGGCTGGCTATTATATATTTTACATCACAAAAGAATTCAAAATGAGTTGTACTAATAAGCATACATATATGTGTATTGTACAAACGCATTGAATGTTGGCGTAAAACTTGCATTTGATATACAGTGGATTCAAGAAGCGCGCTCCCCGTGCTATCTCCGAGGTGAGAAAGTTTGCCCAGCTCCACATGGGAACTGACGATGTCCGTGTTGACTCTCTCCTCAACAAGCACATCTGGTCTCAGGGAATCCGCTCTGTCGCTTACCGCGTCCGTGTCCGTCTCTCCCGCAAGCGTGATGAGGCTAAGGACAACGCTCTTTACACCCTCGTCTCTTACGTCCCTGTCTCTTCCTTCAAGGGTATGTATATGTGTTACTTTATTCATGTAGAATCGCGCTGATATGTATTGCATAATTTGTTGTGTGTATGTGCATTTGTGTTCGCTATTATTGGTCGCAAACAGAATATTAGAGGAAACGATTGATTTCCTAACATGACCTCTTGCTAACAATTGAATTCATCTCATTGTCTTATTTTTGCGCATATTTATTGTTATTCCGCTCTATGATATTCTGAATGCGGATTCCCATCCCGTCGTTCATATTTGTATAAACGGTTGTTATTTGTTTGTAAAATCCAGGACTCGAGACTGCCGCTGTTGCCAACGAGTAAAAAGTTGAATGAAAAAGCCTTTATCATCTTAATAAACTCTTGAATTAAAAAATAGCACACACATACACTGGTGCGAAACGAAAAGTCAGAGCTGTTGAATTTATGTGGATATGAGAAGAAAGATGGGTGCATTACACTTCTGATTTAGTCTGTATTCATTGAATACTGTTCAATCAGTTGTGTCGATTCGACCTGTTCTTGTGAGAATCCTTTCGGCAAGTAAAGCTTTACGAAAAGGAGTGTGGCGTATCAAGAAGGTGGCAATTTGGACGCATGCATACAATTTGTTAAAAGGAGAGTGGTGGAGGCGAGAACTTGACAACATAAATATACAGCTTATTTTATTCTGCTTGTATATATATTATGAATATCGTATCAAATCTTGTCATCAACAGCATAGCTGCAATCAAAGGATTGTTTTTACTCCTGAAAACTGAGCCTCTGGCCTCTAGCAGAAGGAGTTTTATTATAGCAGTTGTTTTCTTCAAAACTTTGTGTTCCACTTGTTACGCTGTAGTTTTTCTGCGTAGCTGCAAGAAGAAAGAGAAACGCTTCGAGAGAATCGTAAATCGAGAGGATCTCTATACTTTGATATACTTATTTGGTATTGTAGTATCTTCGCTTGTGCTGAGTTGTTCTGTATCCGCATCGCACTCCTTTGATCAAGATCATCTTTTGCTTGCAAAGTTGGATAACTCCGAAACTATTTTATTAATATTTCCTTCCTTGTTCCTCTTTTCACTCGGACCACAAACGAATTTCGATTTGAAACTTTCGACGATACCTGGTGATCTTGAACGGCCTCTGAAATATTTACTTTCTTGAAAACCAAAACTCAACTTCGTTTGTATTTTGTCACTTTTATTGTTTTTGTTTCTTTCGTTGAACTTATTTAATTATTTTCGACGATGTATAACCGCAAACCAATGGAACAATGTGGGTAACAGTTATGTACCCCCACCTACTGTCCCTGGATATGGATACCGCATACCCAGCAAATGATATCTCCTGGAGCTATATCTGGATACCAGAATACCCCTAGCGCATATTATGTGCCTCCTGTGGACCCGCAAGCTCTTTCGTACTCTACCACCCTATTTCAATTGCTCCTTCCTCCGTCCCACCTCCTCCCTCTCCCTACTACCTTCTCTAACTCGACTAATGACGAAGAAAAGGTGCGAGGTATAGTTGAACAGAAATGTGATGGAAACTTCAACATGAACAGTATGCTGACTACCAACATCGTGAACTGCGAGTACGCTAGGAAGACGTTGAGTGAGCTGAACGACGTATCGCGAGCTGTTGGAAGAGGGGATCAGGAACATTACACACGTTCAGCCCTTCATTGGTTGGCAGAGGAGCTATGCCATCTACTGCCTTTTGCATCTTGTATTCTTTATTGAAACTCAAGCTAACTAGAAACCAGCTAACAGCGATGCTTGTCCACAAGAATTCGTTCGTGAAGGCGTTGGGCCTCTTGTACCTGCGTTACGTGGCCGACCCCTCCACCCTTTTCGAACTGGTTCTCTCTGCTGTCTTGGACGATCAGAGCCATTAGTTCTCCCCCGCTGGTGATGGGAAGGAGCAGACGGTGTCCTCATATGCTATTGGTTTGCTGAAGGAGACAACGAAGTTGCTACGGGACTGTCACTCAAGAGAGTCCCTACTCTCTTAGAGAGAGAGAACTGGAGAAGAGTCTGCTGTTGAGGGAGAGGAGGGAAGAGGTGAAGAAGAAGAACGAACGTTTCAGAAGGGATCTGGTGGAGGGCATGGGAATCTTGGCTGAGTATGAAGAAGGAGGGAAGACTGAATTCTACCCTGCAACTATCGTTGAAGTGAAGAAAAATGGATGTTTTTCATAGTAAAGTATGAGGGTTATGACGGGGAGGAGGAAGTCGATATCTCAATGATCAGACTCAAGGAGGGGACCAAGTCGAAGGGGCGCAGTGCGGAAAGAGGAGACTCAAGAGACAGAAGGAGCAGAGACCGAGACCAAAAGGGAAGAAGCAGGAGCACTAGCAGAGAAAGGGGAAGAAACAGTGAAAGGAGGAAAAGTAGAAGTAGATCAAGAAGTAGAGGAAGAGGTGACGGGAGGAGCAGGGGAGAGAAGCGATCGAGACGGAGACCGGGAAAGGAGAGGGAGAGATGAGGGCAGGAGTAGGAGATAGGTATGCGAGAGATCGTAGTATGGATAGGTATGGCGGAGATAGAAGCAAGAGCGGAAGTAGAAGCGATAGGGATGTGAGGGAGAGAGAGAGGAGCAGAAGAGACAGAAGCGGAAGCAGGGACAGATATGGAAGAGACAAAAGCAGAGACAGATATGGAAGAGACAAAAGTAGGGATAGGTGGGATAGAGATAGACGGGACAAAGATAGGGATAGGCGTAGGAGCAGGAGTGGTGGAAGGAACGAAGATCATGAAAACTACGGGGTAGAGGACTTGGAAGCAGAGGTGTTGAGGAGGCAGAGAGATAGAGCGACTGCAAGCGGAAAGGACTATGCCAAGAAGCCTCAGTCGTACAAGAGTTCGTTGTCTGTCAAACTTACCGCTGCTACGGGAAGAAAGAGGTCTCACACTCCTCCCACCCACCAGACCTCCCCCTTCCTACTCCCTTCCAGTATCCTCTACTCCCTCCTCCGCACCTGTGGAGCCTGCAGAAAGAAGATATCCGATAAGCAAAGAGCCTTGCTTGAAAAATATGGAGATGCCAGTGCGAGCAGAAACTAAATTGTAATTGTGGTTGTATATGTTGTGTATTCTTAAAGTGCTGCATGTTTATTATTTTATTTGCTTATTTATCCTATCGGAAGTGAACTGACAATTGACTTCGTTGACCACGTTGAATGCGAAATAGAATAATAAACAATAACTAGATTTATAGTTGACTGTATGTAATGTACTATTACTTCTTAAAGATAGCGGAACTTGAGTGCATTGCATAGGTTTACATCTTCTCGAAGACTAAGCTCCAAGAAGTTGTATGTGAAATAAACAAAATATAAACAATATATACTTGCGTGCATGCACCCAAATATTACAGTATTTCGATTGTAATTTTCTGCGGTAGGATGTTTCTATCTGTGTATTCAGTGAATCTGTCTATGTACATCTATTTTTTTTTTTTTTTTTTTTTTGCGTGTCTGATTGATTTTCTGCGACATCATTTTTTTTTCATTCGCTCATTTTTTTTTCCTCACAATGATTGACCAAATTGCCAAACGAACAGAAATATACATGACTGTATTTATTTTGTGTGTGCAGTACAGTGAATACTCATTCGTCGGTGTATGTGCGCTACTGTGTGTATTTGTACATTGGATTGAATGCAACTCCTTCAAGTTTCTTCTCTCAGCATGACAATCTACTATTTGAAGTTGTGTATGGGTGTATATCATGTGTCTTCGGTTTTAGGCAACTATTTAGTAGCTTTAAATTATGTACATAACTGTTCGTTTTTTTTAATTTGTGGAATTGTGTTCTGTTTTTCAGCTATTTCTTTGTGAATGAGTTTTCAAACGAGCCATTTATTCATCAAATGACACGTGTTTTATTTACGAAGCTGATTTTGATTTGTTTTCACTCAAACTACTCGTATGTGTACAGGATATGTCACTTTTCGACCCTTACATGCCGATTTCAAGTGTTCTTGGGGTAGTTTTGACCATAAGAGGTGTCTTTTCCGCCGTTCTGTTTGGTGCGTTAGTGTTCGTCATGCTCAACGTAAAGCTTATTCCCTATCTCTACTACTTCCTTCAGATTAAATACCGTACTTGGAAATTTGTGACTAAGAAAAACGTAAGTATATACTACATGTGGCAGGAAATTTCTAGTATGTTTAGGTGCGTGGTGTTTTTTGTGTGTGTGTGTGTTTTGGTGTCGTTCATAGTTACCTTCTTTACTGATCTACTGGTCTTTCTCCGTCGGGTCAACTATGGAATTATCTAATTCTTCAATGCCCCACATATACTCACGGATATTGATGTCAATATTACTGCAGACTGTTGCGGATATATTTGATGCATGTGCTAAGAAGTACGGGGACAAGGTCGCTCTGTACTGTCAGGACGAGAAGTTGACGTTTAAAGAACTGGATTTGATCAGGTACTTTCACTGCCTCAATTGGCAAGTGGGCCAACCGGTCTCAAACTGGCGTGTGGATGCATGTGTTCAATCGATGGATTAATTAGCCAACAAATGCGTATATTAGACTGCATATTGGAATGTGTGTTGTGTTCGGTTGCGTTGTTTGTTTATTTGCTTGTTTTCTTAAGTATGTGGCATGGTGTCTCTGGGTCTGTATGTGTATATGGGCTTACATGTGTATGGACGTGTGTAGCAACAAGGTGGCGCACTGGGCGAGGTCGGCAGGACTGCAGAGGAAGAGTGTGGTGGCATTGTTGATGAGCACCCGTCCTGAGTTCATCGCTGTGTGGTTGGGTCTTTCGAAGGTGGGGATCACTGTCTCTCTCCTCAATGCAGAGATCAAGGGACACCCCCTCGTCCACTCCATCCAGACATGTAACGCTATCGCTGTCATTGCTGGCTCTGAGTGCATGAAACAAGTCAGGAACATTGAGTCTAGCCTCACCCTCCCCGTCTTCGAACTCCCCTCCGTCTCTTCCCCCGCTCTCCTTCACTCAGTGGCCTCTCCCCCTCCTCCTTCTCTGCCTCCCCTCCATCTCTTCCTCTGACTTCTCCTCTTCGTTCTCGGTGACTCCGTTGCTTCCTTTACTTGAGTCTTCCCCCAGTGGTGCGGTGGATCGTTCTCTGAGAAAGGAATCGGAGGGTCCGACACCCTCTTCTACATCTACACAAGTGGGACAACTGGACTCCCTAAGGCAGCCACCGTCAGACACGCCCGTTTTCTCATGGCCGGGTTGTCATTTTCCCTCTTCAACCGCCTGTCTTCCTCCGACGTGATCTACTGTTGTCTCCCCATCTACCACTCATCCGGAGGTCTCATGGGCATCGGAATGTCCTGGGTAACTGGAGCTGCTCTTGTCCTCAGGCCAAGTTCTCTGCATCATCTTTCTTCTCAGACTGCGTCAAGTACAAGTGCACGGTGATTCAGTACATTGGTCAAATCTGCAGGTACTTGCTGAACACGAAGGCCTCCCCTTCGACCAAGCTCATTGCGTGAAGACTGCGATCGGAAACGGAATGAGACCAGACATATGGAGGCAATTCCAAGAGAGATTCAACATTCCTCGCATCGGAGAGTTCTATGGAAGCACCGAGGGAAACGCCAACCTGATGTGCACGTACAACAAACCAGGGTCCTGCGGGTTCATTCCAACCATCGCGCAGTTCTTCTACCCTGTGTCTCTTGCAAAGATCGACCCTGACACTTCTGAGTTGGTGAGGGATCACAGGGGGAGGTGTGTGCCCTGCAAGAAGGGAGAGAAGGGAGAACTCCTGGGGAAGATTATCAGCTCTGACCCCATCAGGAGCTTCGATGGGTATACAAACAAGAAGGAGAGCGAGAAGAAGATCGCAAGAGATGTGTTTAGGAAAGGAGATGAGTGGTTCAGAAGCGGAGACCTCATGGTTCAAGATGACGAGGGATACATCTACTTCGTTGACAGGATGGGAGACACGTTCAGATGGAAGGGGAAAACGTAGCCACCGGAGAGGTCGCAGATGTCATTGGGCAGTACAATGAAGCCGTCCAGAAGAGGGAGAAAGAGAGGCAGGAGCTGATCTTGAAGGGAGAGGGGGCAAGGAAGAGGAGGATGATCTCCTCGCTGACGTCGTGGTGTATGGAGTGGAGGTACCTTACAACGATGGAAGGGCAGGAATGGCGCTCGTGATTCCCCAGAGCAAGGCAGAGGGGCATCACAAGGAGGAGGAGGTGGAGGAGGGAGAGGGAGCTGAAGGGATAAGGTACAGAGGAAAAGAAAAGGAGAACGAGAAGAAGGAACGCGGAAACGAGAAGGGAGGAGACGTGGAAGGGAAGGAGAAGGAGAAGGAGGAGGATGTGCGTGGGTCTTGTGTAGATGACTCGCATATCGATTGGTCTTTGATGTACAAGGTTCTATCAGACAACCTCACCTCTGGCAGGCGCCCCTCTTCTTCCGTGTGGGCAGAACTAACGAGATCACAACCACATTCAAACACAAAAAGAACCAACTCCAGGACGAGGGTGAGTGTCTTGCCTCTCTCTACCTCTTCTACTGAGCTATTCTATTTCCTTATTCGTGCTGATGTCTCTCTCTTCCTACGTAGATCTGTGTTTTTATTTTTTGTGTTTTAGCGAATGTTTTCCTCTCCTGTGTAGATAGAAAGGAAGCTCCCAGCCTTATTGAGTGATGGGAGAGGGAAAGAAGTCGCATGTATGAGATCATTGAATGTATCTATTGCTGTTGATTAATCCTAACGCGTGTGTCTGTATTCTGTCATGCTTCTTTGTGTTTCATTTTGAACTGTGTGTTGTGTTATTTTCTTTTGTTTCTATTTTCTCCTCCTTGGATGTATGTTTCTCCTCTCAGCGTTCTACCCTGAGTCAGTGAAGGGTGATCTTTTGTTGATTAGAGACGACGAGAAGAAGACGTTTGTGCCTCTCACCAACAGCATCATTGAAGACATCAAGGCAAACAAGAGGAGGATCTAAGCTGACAAAACGGAGTCACCCTCTCCTCGCCCTTTCTCTCACCTGCTGCTCCCCCGCACATGCACTCCTTCCGTGTGTCGCATGACGTGTCATTCATTGCTTGTGTGCCAATCCCCCTTCATACACTGTGGTCTGCACTTTGGAAACCTTCGTTTAATTATACTAGCCCCTTGCATACTCATTCTTTGTGCTTAGTCGTTATATTTTGTTTTGCTTTCTCGACCTCTTGTTGTTGCGTTGTTTGTAACCATTGTTATTTCCACCTCGATCTAAACAGTGTTCCTTCCTGATTTAGAGGATATGTTTCCCTAGTCTTGGACTATGGGTTTTGTCTTGCTCTTACTTCTTCTGTTTATTTTGTCCTAATTTTATACCACATGTTAGTCCTAGTCCTAGTATTATTCAACCGAACGTATTATTTCATTTCCTTGTCTATTTTGTCTATCACAGTTATTTCCATTCTTGTTTGTAAACTTCTACTCCAGTTTATGGGTGTTTCTATCGACGGAACCAGATCGTATTTCTCGTTTGTTGTTTCATCCGATTGGTTTGGATGTATCAATTGAAGCGATTTTTTGTGTGTTAATATAGTCGTCAGTTTGAACTAACTCTCAAAAAGATAAGTCAAAAGAAAAAAAACTGACTAAGATGGCAGAAATGATGAAGCAGCTTTACCCACTGTATTTATTACGAAATGTGGTCTTAGCACGCGTATGTATATGCTTTAGAATATGTGGACATTGTAAACCGTATGCCTTGCTAGGAAGTGTAGAAATAGCATCGAATTTGCAGTGCAGTCTGCAAAATTCGAGTTTCAGTAATTTCCTCCTATAAATTTACTTACTGTGAAAAAGACTCTACTAAATAATTGTATCAAGAAATCGTTGACATGTGTGCAGGGTAATTGTATTTTTGTGGTGTGAAGAAGGGAGGGGGGGGAGGAGACTTTATTTTGTAAAAGCATGGAATAAATAATGTAGTCTTATTTGAGCTACCAGGAAGTTGCGCAGTGTTCAATTAAATGAAATATGAATGATTTGAATTGGGGCAAATTCTTTCAAATGTTGAAAAACTAATTACATATGAGTAAATCACTCGTATATTGGAGTTATCATATTTATTTACCTGTGGAATATTTTGGTAATCAAAAATGATTTTCTAGAAAAAAATTTAACCACTGTCTTTTTGGCTTGTTAATATAAAACTGATTACTCATAAATTTGACACGTGTTCAAGCAAAAGCTATTTTTCTTGCAAACGACAACTCACGTTACTGGTCACATATTCTGAAGTAAGAAATAATGACGACACTAATATGTATATTTGTTTGCATTGTTTTATGGGTTTTGGCAAAATGTTTGTTGTGTAGTAGTTTTATTTGTGGTACATAGTTCGTATATTGAAATGCTTTTTAGGACAGTATGGAACCGGATTCAATAGCCTATACTTCCAATGAGGATAGAACTACACTAGTAGAAACCTCGAGAGATGGAGTCCAGATATTTAGGTATGTATATTAGTGGTCATTTGGGTCTATGCTTAGTGGAGGGTCGTCTTTATTGTGGTAGCTTTTTCTTTTCACTTTTCCTTCCCGTGTGTTTTCTCCATATGAAAACTAAGTTATACGTCTCCCTCTCATATCTTCACATATGTTTTTGTGTGTCTGCATGAATGCTCAACGTATTTACTGGCGTTATTCAAATGTTTTATTTCGTTCAGGTGTTTTGACGTAGAGAGAAGTGTTGGTAATCAGAGCGTTCCCCACTCTCCCTCCTCACCTACTCATCTCCTTGATTCCTCTTCTTTGCCCCCAAGCCCTCTCTCTTCCCCTCCTCTCGCCGCCCATCGGCACCCCTCCTCCTCCACTCCTCCTTCCCCTCAGCCCTCTTCTTCTGCCTCCGCCCTTCCCTCTGTCTCTAGTCCCTTATCTTCTTCTTCTTCTGCCTCCTCTCTTCCTCCCTCTTCTTCCTTCTCCTCCTCCTCTTCCTTTTCCCCAACGTCATCATCCCCTCCCTTCTTCTCCCCCACCCCCCTCCCTATCTCTTCTTCGGTTTCTGTTTCCCTCCACCCTGCCCCCTCCTCTTCCTCGTCCTCCTCCTCTTCCTCCTCTTCTTCTGAAGTGAAGAGGTTTATCCATAGAGGCTCAGTGCCCGCTCGTCCCTCCTCCT
The DNA here is from genome assembly GCA_035043665.1 of Drosophila quasianomalipes. NCBI lineage: Eukaryota > Metazoa > Arthropoda > Insecta > Diptera > Drosophilidae > Drosophila > Drosophila quasianomalipes. The sequence goes on along the minus strand of JAWNMU010000152.1, from coordinate 123,162 downwards.
CATCCATTTACTCATATTCTTCCTCTTCCTCGTACTGCTACTCCTCCTCTGCCTCATCTGTGTCCTCTTACTCTTCCTCCTCCTCAGGGTCGTCCGTCTCTTCCCCTCGCTCAGCCTGTGTTCCCTCTTCCCGATCTCCTCCACTTACCTATCTCTCCTCACCACACGAATACTACGCCAGCAAACGCATCCCTTCCCTCTTCCTCTCACCCTCGTGTTCCTCCTCTGTTCGCCCCACTTCCTCCTCCTTCTCCTCCTCTTCTTCCTTCGCCCCTTCTCCTTCTCACTCTAGCTCTTCCTTTGTTCCCTCTTCATTCGACTCTCGTTCTCTCTCCTCTATCCCCATCTCTCCCCTCCTCTTCGCTTCCCCCTTGCCTTTCCATCTTCCTCTGGTTCCTTTTCTTCCTCCTCTCATTTTTTCTCTGACTCTCACTCTGCCAGTGCTTTGTTCTCCATTGGGCCAAATGAGAAAGGCAGAGAATGCCTAGAGAGAGAGAGGGAAAAGGATAAAGAAAGGACACGGCAAGGGCAAGGTGAACAAGAAGGGGAGAGACAAGGAAAAAGCGAAAGGGAAGGGAAGGAAGCAGGAGATAGGGGTGAGAGAGTGCAAGTGGTCACAGATAGAGAGGAGAGAGAGAGAGGAGAAGGGAGAATAAGGCGGAGGACGGGGGAGAGAGGAGGAGAGTGAGAGAGAGACTAGTTGCCAACGGTGATGGAAGAGCTAAGGGGGTGGATGGGGAAGGGAATAGGAGGGGGGAGAGAGAAAGGAGAAGAAGGGGGTGAGGGGAGTACGTAAGTTCAGCGGCGGAAGGGGGAGGAGAGGTGGATCCGTATCCCTAATAGAAGGAGAGGGAGGAGAGGAGTGGGGCGAAAGGCAAGGTGAGTGGGAAAGGGAGGCCGGAAGGAGAGGAAATAGGGCAAAAACTCAATCGAAAGCGAGTAGTCTTATGACTCCACTGTCTCTTCCCCTTTCCCTCCCCTTTCTCTACCTCTTTCGGATGCTGCTCCTCTTCCCCTCCCCCTTTCCGAGCCCATGGCTCCCTTAGAGATGGCAGATACTCCTTTCTCAACTGTCTCACTGGTCGACGATCGTCCATCGAATAACAACGCATTGAACGGTATCGTATTGAATAGAGGCACGATGAAAAGCAATGCACCGAATAGTAGTGCATCGTACTCTATTCCATCGAACGCATGTCCAGCCTGCGACACCCTACAGAACGACACTCCTGGGAATGCTCCTAGGCCAACTACTCACGTGTTACCATCTGCTGGGTCTGGGTCCAGCACTCATGCGTCACCTCCCACTGAGTCTGCTCATGTGTTTTACAGCAGTGGCGATGGAAACCTTTTTTCCGACTCCACCCCTCCCCATCACCCTCCCACTTACGCACTAAATACCCTCCCTCCCTCACACGGCCACCTTCACTCTCACTCTCTTCCTCACTCTCCTCCACAAGCACACACTCTCACTGCTACTCATAGTCCCACCCACACTCAGACTCATACCCACACATACACACACACACATAGCCACACTCACGGCCACTCTCGTGTGAATTCGTATGCGTATGCTCACCCTCAACACCCGTACTCACACACATTCCCTCTCCCTCACTCCCTTGTGCAACCCCTCTCTCTCTCCTACTCGAATGGCGGGGACAGCAGAACAAGGGGGATGGGGGGGGAAGGAGTGGAGGACAGGGGGTGGAAGGGGGAGATATCAAAGAAAGACCATCTCAAATTGGAGGGAGGAAAGAAAGGGTGGTGGAGGAGAACGGGGTGGGAGAGGGGATCGGAATTGAGACAGAAATAGGAATAGAGGTGGGAGTAGCAATGAGTATAGGAATCGGAATGGGGATGGGGATGGGGATGGGGATGGGGATGAGGGGAGTGTTCCCGCGAGGGTTGATAGAGAGGACGGTGGGAGATATTTCAGATACAGTGTCGGAGGAGGGAGGCTGTGTGAGAGAGAGGAGGGGAGAAAGGTGGGGCAGGAGGGACTGGGAGAGGGAAGAGTTTGGGGGAGACAGAGTAAGAGACGACAATGGGTGGGAAGGAGTTGGAATGGCAAGGAGGACGAGGGAAGCTGTTAACGACAGGGCTAGGCAAAAGAGACTTGGCGTTGGGGTCAGATGCAGCGAAGGAGAGGGGGTCTAGAGGCGGAGAGGGGCAGGGCGAGGCAGGTGAACAGGGAGAGAGTGGAGAAAGAGGCATGGGAATACGTGGAAAGAGACAACTGGGGAAATCGAAGAAGAAGAATGGGAAGGTGGAGCATGGGGGGGTCTATGGGGCCAGGAATGGGAGTGGAGATCGAAGAAAGAGGGGGGAAGGGACGGAGAAGGAGAAACGAAACCGAGAGTGAAGGGGGGATCGAAACAGAGGAGAGTGTAGGAAGGGGTGGATTGCAAGACCAGGAGGAGGGGGAGGAGGAGGAGAGTGACGAGGAGAGTGACGAGGAGGGCGATGAGGGGCGTGAGGAGGAGGGAAAAGAAGACAATGAGGGTAGAGCAAGAGAAGAAGATGATGATCAAGAAGAAGAGGAGAATGAGTGGGGAGGGGAAGGTGAACAGGGGAAGAAAGAGATAGAGGGACGGTGGGGAGAGTGTAAGAAACAGGAGAGAAGCGAAAAGAGAGGGAAGGGACCGGAGGGACAAGGGAAAAAGGAAGAGCAATGGAGAGAAATAAAATCAGATAAAGGAGATAGAGAAGAGAATGGAGGAAAAGAAGATGGTGGAGAGAGTCAAAAAAAATCAAGGGAAGAGAGGAAGAAAGGGGATGGGGAGAGAAAGGAGGAAGAGGGGAGGGAAAGGGGAAGCAAGAAAGAAAGAGAAATCGATGGATTTGGGGGAGAGGGGGAAGAGGAAAAGGAGGAGGAAACGAGGAAGGGGAAGGGGAAGGGAGGGAATGGGGGAAGGGGGACATAGAAGAGAAGAAGAGATCGGAAGGGAGGGGAAGGAGGGAAGGAGAAGGGGAAGGCTGAGGGGCACAATAAAAGAAGAGGAAGGGAAGTGGGGGTTGGACCTTGAAATCGAGGAGGAGCAGAAGAATGATAGGGACGAGCCAGAGAAGAAAGGGGAGGGGAAAGGGAAGGAGAAGGAAAAGGGGAACAGAAAGAGGAAGAGCGGAGGGAAGAGAAAGAGGGGAAGTCGGAAAGGGGATGGAAGAGGAGGGGATGGGAAGATAGAGAGGGGGAAGAGAGGAAGTGGGTGGGGGAGGGAGGGAGAAAGTGTGGAGAGAGGGAACGGGATAAAGAGGGGAGTGAGAGGGAGAAGGCGAGGATTAGAAATGATAGAGAAGAAAGAGAGAGAGATAGAGAAGGAGATGACGAAAGAAGGAGAGCACAAGAGGGAGAGAGTGAGGAAGAAGAGGAGGAAAGAAGGAGAGCACAAGGAGAGAGTGAGGAAGAAGAGGAGGGAGATAGACACCATGTCGTCGTCATCTTTCTCTTCCTCTGTCTCGCCCTCGCCCTCCCTTTTCTTCCTCTACGCCTCCTCCTCCTCCGTCTCTTCCTCCTCCTCCCTCTCCAACTCCTCTTCCTCCCGCACCTCATGTTCTGCCTCCTCTTCTTCTTCCTCTTACACCTCCTTCTCTCAGTCCTCTTCCTCTTCCTCTTCATCCCCATCGTCTTCTGGCACATGCCCTCTCCCATCGCTCCTCCTTCCCACTTCCTTCTGTCCTTCTACGACGAGCTCTGTTCTTTCGCGAGCACTCTCCTCCCTCTCTGTTTCGTCCTCCTCCTCAGGCGCCCCTTCCCTTTCTCCGTCCCTCTCACCCTCGCTCGTCCCATCTCTTCCACCCTCTCTATCCCCCTCTCTCTCGCTCTCTCTTTCCCCTCCCCTTTCCCCCTCTGTCTCTCCCAACCGCTCTCCTTTCCTCTCTACTTCTCTCTCTCCTTCTTTCTCCTCTGACCTTCCCCACTTCTTCCCCTCCTCTTCTGTCCCATCCTCTGCATCTCCTTCCTCTCCTGTCTCCCTCTTCCTCCCTTCTCCTCGCCCCTCCTCTCCCTCCTCTCCCTCTTCTCCCTCCCCCATCCTTCCCCTATCCACTTCTTTTCGTGAGACTGCTAAGGGGCGGGGGACGAAGAAGAAGAGAGGGGACTGGGAGGCGAAGAGGGAGGTGGGAGAAGGGAAAGAAAGTGCAGCAAATGAGAAGGTAGGAAAGGACGGAGAGGAAGGAAGAGGAGATCATGAGGGAAATGTGATTTCGAAAATGCAAGGAGAAGAAAGAAAAGAAGTAGAAGTTGAGGAGGGATGTGGAGAGGAAAGGGGAGCAGAATGTGGAGGGAGGGGAAGCGGGGAGAAGGAGAAAGAAAATGAAGAAGAAAAAGAAAAGAGTCATGGAGGCGAAAGAGATAAACCGGGGGTAAAAGAGGTGGATAGAGTGGTTGGGAAGGACGAACAGAAGAGGGGGAAGAGGCACGAGGAGAGGAAGGGGGAGCAGGAGAGAAATAGGGTGGAGGAGAGAGAGATGGCAATAGAGAAAGATACAGGAAGAGTAAAGCTCAGAGACGCAGAGGGGGAGGAGAGAGTGGGGTGGAAAGAGAAGGAGAGAGAGAAAGGGAGATAGAGGAGGAGAGAGAAGGGAGAGTGAGCTGGACAGTGAGAGGGGCGAAACGAAATCGATGATAGTATGTTTACACGAAGTGGATTCAGAGGAAGGAGTGAGAGACAAATATCTAGACTATGATAAATATCTTATTTTTGGAAAATATCCATCTTTTGATGAAATATCTGAGTCAGGTGTAAGGAGATATGAGGAAGAAAGGGAGGGCAAGAGAGTAAAGGGGGAAAAGGGCGGATGGGGGAAGGAAAGGGAGTCAAAGGAACGAGGATTGGGGTTGTAGGTGGAGAGGATGATGACGGAAGGGTGAGGAGGAGGAGGAGAAATAGTGTTGATGACAAAATATCTGTCCCAAGACATCTGGGAGTTCAAAAAGGGATGAGGGCGACAGGGAGAGAGAGGAGAGGGAAAGAGAAAGAGAAAGAGAGAGAGAAAGAGAGAGAGAAAGAGAAAGAGAAAGAGAAAAGAAAGAGAAAAAGAAAGAGAAAAAGAAAGAGAAAAGAAAGAGAAAAGAAAGAGAAAGAAAGAGAAAAAGAAAGAGAAAACGAAGGAGAAAACGAAGGAGAAGAAAGGGAGATAGGAAGTGTCTCCCTTCCCTCTCTTCTTCTTCTGTCTCTTCTTCTGTTTCCTGCTCTTCTTTGGCTTCGTCTTCCTTTTTCCCCTCTTCTTTCTCATCTTCCTCCTTCTCCTCCTCCTTCTCCTCCTCTTCTCCCCCCTCTCCTCTTCACTTTCCTCCTCTTTTCTCTCACCCAATCTTCCTGCTCCTTCTATTCCCCAGTCATCTCTCTCCCCCTCCCCATCCCCGTCCTCCCCATCCCCGTCCTCCCCATCCCCGTCCTCCCCCTCCCCCTCATCTCCCCCCTTCCAATCTTCTTCTTCGTACTCCCCCTCATCTTCTCCCCCTACCTTCTCCTTCTCTTCTTCCCTCCCCCATCATTCTCTGCATCATCACTATGTTCAATCCTCCTCCTCCCACTCCTCTCCTCCTCCTCCCACTCCCTCTCCTCCTCCTCCCTCTCTTCTTCGATCATTGCTCCTTCGCTCTTCCCGACCCCTGATACTCTTTCATCACCCCTATCCTCTTCGCTTTCCCCTCTTCTGCTTCCTCCTCTCTTTCCTCCCTCTTTCCTCCTCTCTTCCCTCGTCTCTTTCTTCCTCTCTTTCCTCTTCTCTTTCTTCCCCCCTTTCAACATCTCCCTTTCCCCCCTCTTTCCCTCTCCTTTTCCTCCTCCTTTTTCCTCTCCTTTAAAGAAGAGGGAGGGGGTAGAAGAAGGTGGATGGAGGGAGTTGGGTGAATCAAAAGAAAAAGAAGGAGTAACGAAAGGGAAAGAGAGGGAGAGAGAAAAAGGGAAAGCGAGAGAAAGAGAGGGAAAAAAGAAAGAGGTAGTGGGGGGGATGATGAGGAGAAAGAAAAGCAGTATGTGGGGGAGGGGGAGGAGAGAAAAAGTGAGGAGAGAGAAGGAGGACAGTGGAAGTGAAAGAGTAGTATTATAAGGTAGGAGAGAGGAAGAAGGGAGGAGGAAAGAGAAGGATAGGGGGAGGGGAGAGGGCACATGGGGATGGAGGGGAGGGCACATGGGGATGGAGGGGAATATAAAAGAAGAAGTGTAGAAGTAGTGGTGATAGTGGGAATGTCATTGTTAGTGTGAGCACTGGTGGAAGGGTGAGTGTGAGTCAGAATGGAATTGTTGACTAGAATACAGGTATAAACGCATGTTTACAGGGCAAAGCAACTTCACCCTCTCTACTTGTTCTGCCTCATCTCCACGCTCCTTTGGCATCTTCAATTGTTGAACGTTCAATTTGAGTGCCACACCCTCTCTCCACTCCTACCGGTTGTATCGTGTGTGTGTGTGTGTACAAGGTTGTATTTCATATGTGTATTAAACTATTACGTGATTGAGTCTATTCCATTGGCGTTTTCTGTTTGTGTTTTTAGTTTTGAATCCTTGTTTATACATGCATGATGTTTCTTGTACTGCAGTTTATGTGCAATGTCCATCGCTCGCTGTTCTTGTATACATCATAGTTTGTATCTATGTTTATTAGAATTAATGTCTCTCCGATTACTTATTTTCACTCGTTGTGAGAAAGGCAAAGAGGCACTGTTGATACGTATATGTACGCAAGAGAAAGCGGTATACAATAAAACAAAATAAAAGGAGCGGTTTTTATAAATGCGCGTAGACAAGTTTTTCACATTTTTTAGGTTTTACTTGGCAATCGAATTGCATCAAATGCGGGGCAAGAAGTTAAGTTAAACGATTCGCTGTTTGAGCAACAAATACATAATTATAGTTTATTTAGCCCTGGTGAAGCATCTTGATGGTGTGCTCAAAGAATATGTGGTATGCTCGTTATTTCTAGCAAACCTGTCAACAATAAACAGTCATTTTAATTTGGAAAAAATCTAGTTGAATCGCTGTTTGATAGATGTCAACAACAATTATCATACAATGATTACGAGGAATTAAAAGTATGTGCGATGGATTACATCTAATTCTGTGTTAGCTATATTGACATGTGTTGATTGTAAAATGTGAATGCATGCAGATATAATGTAATTTCTTTGCCTCTTGGATTGTGCGCATTATTAAAAACACCAGCTTACATACTCATCAAATGGAATGAACTAGAAGTATTACATTACTATATTACATGAATACGCATTCAATATACGGTAGGTAGAGTAGAAATTGTCAATAAACAAGAAAACCTTGCCTGTAAAAGAACGTTCTCTAATTTAAGAATAACAGATCTACATGGCATATGTATTCATAATTCAATATAATACTCTCCTTTTTCTTCAACACACGCACATGGCCATCAATTTGTTGTTACAAAGCTGTTTAAACTTTGTTTTTCGTTGCATAATTCTTCACTGTTTCTTTGACGTATTTTTCATTCAAATGATTTCATTATATATGCGTGTTTTTCTGTTACGCATGTGTAATTTTATGTTTATTATTTCTAATATGTATCATTTTTTTTTTTTTTCATTTTCTCGTGTCCTGTTATATTCTTTCCATTGCTGTTTGCAGATGCGAGTACTTCACCTGGTCAAACCTGCCCTGAACATCCTACCCGAGGTACAGAACCCTACCTCCAAGGTTCCCTTCAAGGAGCGTGCCATGTGGACCGCAATCACTCTGTTCATCTTCCTGGTGTGTTGTCAGATTCCCCTCTACGGAATCAAGTCCAGCGGAGCCAACGACCCCTTCTACTGGATGCGCGTGATCCTTGCCTCCAACCGTGGAACCCTCATGGAGCTCGGAATCTCTCCTATCGTGACTGCCAGCATGATCATGCAGTTGTTGGCTGGAATGAAGTTGATCCACGTCGACAACTCCCTCGCTGAGGACCGTGCTCTCTTCTCTGGAGCTCAGAAGCTTCTTGGAATCGTTATCACCATTGGAGAGGCAGTGGCCTACGTCCTCTCTGGAATGTACGGAGACGTCACTGAGTTGGGAGCTGGAAACGCTTTGTTGATCATCATCCAGTTGTTCTTCGCTGGGTTGTTGGTGCTTGTTCTGGACGAGATGCTCCAGAAGGGGTACGGTCTTGGATCTGGAATCTCTCTCTTCATCGCCACCAACATCTGTGAGAGTGTCGTATGGAAGGCTTTCTCCCCATCACCATCAACGCTGGACGTGGAGCTGAGTTCGAGGGAGCGATTGTTGCCCTGTTCCACCTCCTCATCACCCGCAAGGACAAGTTCGGAGCTCTCAGAGAGGCTTTCTTCCGTGCCAACCTCCCTAATCTCTCGAACCTCATTGCCACTATCGTCATCTTTGCCGTCGTAATCTACGTCCAGGGATTCCGTATTGAACTTCCTATCCGCATTGAGCGTGTGCGCGGAGTGACCGAATCGTTCCCCATCAAGTTGTTCTACACCTCCAACATCCCCATTATCCTCGAGACTGCCCTCGTCTCCAACCTCTACTTCTTCTCTCAGGTCCTCTACAAGCGCTTCTCTTCCAACATCTTCGTCCAGTTGCTGGGAGTGTGGGAGGACATCGAGGGAGGACAGTCCGTTCCCAAGGGAGGAATTGCTTATTATGTCTCCCCACCCACTTCCTTCTCTGACCTTGCCTCCGACCCCGTCCACTCCATTGTGTACGTTGCCTTCATCCTCATCACATGTGCCCTCTTCTCCCGCACCTGGATCGAGTTGTCTGGCTCTTCCCCTCGCGACGTTGCTCGTCAGCTGGAGGACTCAGGAAGAGTCATCAAGGGATACACTGCCAAGACTCAGATCGCAGTCCTCGAGAAGTACATCCCCACCGCTGCTGCGTTCGGAGGAATGTGCATCGGACTCCTCACCATCACCGCCGACCTTCTTGGAGCCATCGGGTCAGGAACTGGAATCCTTCTTGCCGTCACCATCATCTACCAGTACTACGAGATGTACGAGAAGGAGAATGAAAACAAGGTCGTTTAAGGATGTCCAATCCTTTTGGACTGAGTAAGGAAGAGAATGGGGTAAAGCCAGTGGATGAGAGGAAGGGGTGCGTAGGGTGACGTGCGTGAAGTGGAAGAAGGGACGTAGAAGATAAGGAGGGATTGAGATGAAGAACTAGTTCTCTCTCTCGGATGGGTGTATAGTAGCTAAAAACAAGAAACAAAAGACAAACAAACAAACACACTTGATATGCGTATTTATTGCTAGTGTTGCCTCCGTTTCTTCTCTATTATTCTTGAGTTTCCATTTTCCTCATGTCAAGACGTGTCTTCACTTTCCTCCTCGTCTCACTGATCGTCTTGCGTTAGGTATTGGTTGTTGTTATTTATTATAGTGTGACCTTTGTGTAATCTATAGTTAAACGCGTGTTTGCATTATGGCTTTTGTTTCAGGTGTTTCTTGGTGGAAGCTTTGTTGTGTACCTAGTGTTGTTTTTTATATCTTCTCGCAATGTCATTATTTTGTACGGAATTGTATACAGTTATAATGCGTGTGTTGTCGTTGCTGTTCTTTTTGTCTTATTTTCTTTCTTATATTCTAAATTAGCTGCTTGCTGTTTCGTTTGTTTTTTTTCGTTCAGCTTGCGTTTGTCCTTTTGCTTGCTGTGAACTCATTTTGATGAGTATTCAAATAAACAATAAAGCTTACCATAAATTATTGTGGAAATTATCTTGTTGTTTTTAATTGATGAAGTGTTTGATTAGTCAGTTCTTGAGGAATAATAAAATGCGACATCTCCGTAGCTGAACGAAGGACTGTACAGCATCAATGATATTTAAAGGGAACACTACATATACACAAGGAATGTGGAATGTATGCAAGAGTGTGCTGTTAAATTCGGTTAATCAATTTGTGTTTGAATATAATGAAATACGTTTTGTAGTTATTTGCGTGTAGTAAACAAAGGAGAACGAGTGAAATATCATATTTCCTCTAGGAAGGATATTTCTGAACAAAATCAACATTTAGGGAAACAATAGAGTAATATACGATTTGATCTCTTAGTGGTTACGCAATGAGTTTGTTGGAAGAACAAGAGCTAGAGCTTCAGGCAATTGAGTCTATTTTTGACAAAGATTTCGGTAAGAAATTGGTTCGCAAAGAAAAAAAACCCGGCTTCTCCCATTGATAGACATTCTTAATTCGTGCAACGAACTCGACGGGGTGAAACTCTTATCTATGACATGGGCACGGTTTATCTCTATTAGATGTATATTCCTTAATGTTGTGTATGTTTGTGTGTGGCGTGTGCGAAATGTGCGTTTGACTACAGAGAGAAAGGAAGGGGGGTGCAGAATCACTCTGCTGCCCAACCCAATGTCAGATGCGAAGAATCATGTGTGCTTGGAAGTTGATGTTTTGTTTGGAGATTCGTACCCAGAGACTGAGCCTGTGGAATTCACTCTCACCCCAAAGTTCGGTTTTATCTCCTGCTCACTTAGACGAATTGAATGAACTTTCCAAGAAAGAGGTAAGTGGAGATAGATTGTCGATGAGCAAGAATCTAACGTTTGGGTTTTTATTTCTGCGTATTGTGTGTTGTTGTATTGTGTAATGCTGTAGTGCATGTGCATGAGTTTTTTTTGTGATTGAGCTGCGTGAGTGCATGTTTGTGCGTGTAGTACCGTTCACTAATGTTTTGTGAGCTGTGCGTTTACCTCTGTTTCTTTGCCTTGCAGATTGCGTCATTGAAGGGTGGTGCGTTGGTATTTGAAGTGTGTGAGAGTCTTCGCTCCTGGTTGGTCAGTCACAACAAGCCCCTCCCCACTTCTCTCTTCGACACCATTGATAGGTCTGTGGAAGAGGCAGCGGAGGCGGAAAGGAAGAAGAGGGAAGAGGAGGAGGAGGAGGCGAGGAGGAGGAAGGAGGAGGAGGAGGCTAGCTCCCATGACTTCCTTTATGCAGAGGATGAGGTTTTTGAGAGTTCGATTTCGATCGCGCCCAACACCCTTGTCACCGAGGAATCGTTTTCGTGGTGGAGTGCGCTCTTTCTTAAGGAACAAGGTGAGGATTGATGAAAATGATAGATAGGAAGGGTGGTCGATAAGGAAAGGGAAAGAAAAGGGAAAAGGAAAAGGAAAAGGGAAAAGGAAAAGGAAAAGACGGGGGGTTAAAGCAAACGAGAGGCAACGCAAGGAAGGGGTCAAATAGAAGGGCGACAACGGTAAGGGGGTATGGGGGCAGGGGGAGGGGGAAGGAGAAAGAGACGAGTGGAGGGAGAAGGAGAGGCAGGCGAGAGTGAAGCACGAGGGGAGACAGTTCAAGGAAGAAAGCGATAATGTCTTGAAGTTATCAAGGAAGAGCTAGAAGGGCTGGGAGGGCTGGAAAGGAATATGAAAGAAAAAGAAACCGACTGCACGCGTCGCATATGTACTATCGTGGGTTTCTGTGTCAGTGTGGGGGTGTGCGTGGGGTGTGCGTGGGGGTGTGCATGTTTGTTTTTGCAGTGCATGTATGTACGTGTGAGACGTTCACTTGTTCTAACTGTTCTTGATGTCTTTAATTCCAACCTTGTGTCCTTTCTTCCATATATATCTTCCCCTTTCTCTTTCCCTTTACCCTTCCCTTCTCTCTTCCCACCTCTTGTGCTAGCCGAACGTAAGGCAAAGAAATTGGCGGAGACGGGGATGACTTCTTTTTCTTTCTCAGCCTTCTGGAAAACAGATATTCCAAAGAGGGCTGTGTGGAACGTCAGAAGAAGACGAGGAGGAAGAGGAGGCAGAGGGGGAGGGAGATGAAGTGGTAGAAGAAGAGCAGGAGGTGGAAATCAAGTGGACCACCACCACTGAAGAAGCGGAGGGGGACGATGAAGATGATGAGGACGAGAAGATGAGGCAGAAGGAGCAGAGGGAGAAGGAGCAGAGGGAGGAGAAGGAGAGGGAGGAAGGAGAGGAGAAGGAGAGGGAGGAGAAAGAGAAGAAGGAGAGGGAGAAGAGGAGAAGAAGGAGAAGAAGGAGAAGAAGGAGCGCGAGGAGAAGGAGAGAAGAGAGAAAGAGGAAAGGGAAAGGAAGGAGGCTGTGTCTGCGTCCTCAATGGACCTCTTTCTGGATGATGGAGACGATGACTTAGATTTTTCGTCTCTGCAAAGCACTTTTGCCTCTACCCTTGCCATTGCTGACAGACCTAGGGAAGAAAAGAAAAAGGAGAAAAAGGAGAAGAAGGAGAAGAAGGAGAAAAAGGACAAGAAGGAGAAATAAGGGGAGTGAGTGTACGATATGAATGGGAAACAAGAGGAAAGAGGAAGGGACGAAGGAGGAGGAACTGCAGATATTTATGAAAGATATGTAGATATTTATTAGGAAAGATAGATATTTGTCAACAGCGTGAGTTCGTGTTTTCTGTGTGTGTGCCAGGGCAGTGGCCGGATATATACGAGTATGCGTATGAGTATGTGCATATGAGTATGGGTGCATGTATGTGTATACGTACATGTATATGCAAATGTATGGAGTGTGTGTTTTATTTATTTGTGGAGGAATGTAGAGTAATTTTATTTGTGGAAGAAAAGTTTAGCTCTATCGTCCCTTCGCATCATTCTCTCTCTTTCTACAGAGTCCGAACTCTTCTTTCCCTGATACTTCCAATGTTAATATGTTTGAATATCTTATGTCGTGGTTAATTCGACCTTAGATCAGTTATATCCTACGTTTATCTCTCTCATTAAAACAAGGTTTTGTTTCTCTAGTGCCAAAAGATCTTATCAAGTATGATGATTTGATTTGAGTTGGTCCGAATGAACTAATTGAGCTATGAGAATAGTTCAAAAGCAAAATGGAAAAAACAAGAGGCTTGATTAAATATGTTTTAATAGCATGGAAGATTCGATGGATTGACATGTATGGAAAAGACCAGCACGCGAAAGGAGTCGTGATACATATTGAAGTTATAGAATTACATTGCTTACGAATATACAATCTATTCTAGGATGAGAATTATAAAATCAGACTTGAAGCGAAAAACAACAAACGAATCATTGCAAATCGAAATCAACAAAAACAAATAATAAAAAAAAATAGCAAAGACTTAGAAAACAAACGAATATGAAGAGCTATGATGACGAGACATTATAGCTTCAATCTATTTACAACAAAGCACAGCAAGTGTAAGACTAATAAGACTGGGGAAATCCTATTTTCAACACGGATAACGGATGAAAAGAAAAGGACGAAGACACGGATCGAACTACAGAAAAGAAGAAAACTGTAATCTCAGAAACAAACTAACAGAGACAGGCTAATAAAAGGGTGAGAAATGAGGGGACGAGGAGACGACTAGGGAGGAGGGTATATCGAGAAAGAGCGAAACAGAGGTAAGCATTGACGAGTGGTAAATATTTATCAATAATTGACAGATATTTATGCACTCCTCCTGTAGATACATATTACTATCAGATGGGAGTGCCTCTTATGGAGTGCCTCTTATCTGTAGATAACAACAGGGATATTTCTCTTTCCGTCCCTGTTGACTTGTAGAACGAGAGGACCAGGAACTTTCTTTGCTAAACTAGAGAATTCCTCTGAGGTGGTGACACTGTTCCCTTGGATAGCAGTTACCAGGTCGTTTGCCCTGAGCCCTGCCCTGGAAGCAGGTCCTCCCCTGTCCACCCTAGTGACGAAAACTCCTGTTCCGTCAGTATGTCTGGTGAAAGTGTTTTTGATCTCGATTCCGATGAGGGGGATCGAGACGTTCTCAGGACTCTGTGCGAACATTCCATCGGAAGAAACGGATCCCTTGTTGTCCATCGTCAACACCTTCTTGTACGACCCAGCAGGCACCACGTCGTCGAGGTTTCTGTACCCTGAACGGTCGTAATGCCCGTAGTTGGTGGGCTCATTCTCCCCCTCTTTTCTGTAATTAGATGCCGAGAAAGTGTTGGATCCTCTGGGGAAGGAGGAGGAAGAGGTGGGGGGGCGAAAGGAGGACGAGTAGGTGGATTGCGACTGGGAGTACGGGTCGTATGAGAATGCGGAGGAAGGTCTGGTGCGGACGAGCGCAGAGGCAGAGAAGGAGGAGGCAGCGGAAGTGGCAGAGGAGGGGCGAGCAGAGCGGGAGAAGGAGGCGGTAGAGGAGAGGGAGGAGGATGACGAAGAGAGGGATGAGGAGGGTCTAGGTCTGATGAACGTGCTTTCTCCGTTGTCCCTCTCGTCGTCGTCGTCTACGCCCGTGAGGGATGAGTGATCGGGAGCAAACACTTGAGCTCCCCTTGATCTGCTGATTCTGCTGTTGGCAAGGCGCCCGATTTCCCTAGTTCCAGTAACGACAGGAGTACCCACAGACACAGGACGAAGCTCGTACGCTTGCCTCTCTTCGACCTCGACAACCTTGGTGTCCTCAACGGTGTCCATGCGATATCCATCCACTTCGACAACCTGAGACGCAGGAACGTCAACGACAGCCCAGTCGTCGATCTCCTTGATCACAGTGGTGGGCTTCTTCACCCTCCTCTTCATCTTCACAGGAACCTTCAGCGTAGCCCTCTCCAGTCCAGCCTTAGCTCCGTAGTGGTCCTCGGTGCGAGTGCCAGGGGAAGAGAAGGATCGGTCAGCACGGTGTACTCTTCCTCAACCTCCTCGAATGAGGGAACCTCCACCAACCTCTGCGGAGAGGCAGGAAAAGATGAATAGGGGGTGATAGGGGGGTGACGGGGGGGGGTGAGAGGGAGAAAAGGTGCATAATGGGTAGGCAAATGGGGGAAGGGACAACGAAGAACGGAAGGGTTAGAAAAGAGAAGGGAAGGGAATGGATGGGAAGGGAAAGGGTTGGGACGGGTCGAAAACAGAGGGGAGTGAAGGAACGGAAAAATGGGGGGTGGGGAATGGGGAAGAAAGAAAATGTGTGTTTGTATGTATGTAGGGGGGAGTGGAGGGGTGAAGGGATGAGGTGGAAGGGGAAGGGGGTGAAGTGGAAGGAGGGGGAAGAGGGAAGGGGGATGAAATAGTTAGCGATGGAAAGCGGAGAGAAACAGATATCGAAAGGTGTGTATGTAGCATAGAAAGGCAGTCGAGCAAGCATGTAGGGAAACGAAGACGAGAGCGAACGCAGTAAAGAGATGAATGAAGCCAAGGAAACAAAGGTAGGATGAGCGGACGAATAAAAAATAGGAAAAGAGCATAGAAGAAGGAAGACCATACCTTGACGGGCACTCTCTTCTTGATCGTAATCTCCTGAATCTTGTGGGTCTTGGTGGGGACCTTCACTTGTCTCGTGAAGGGCACCTCCACACGACGCACGATCGTTCTGTGAAACACCTCATTCTGAGAAAAGCAGTAATGAGCGAAGAAGGGGAAAGGGAAGGGGGCGGAAGGAAAAAAAAAGAGGGGGGGGGGGGAGAAAAGGAAAAGGAAAAGGATACGCAAAATACGGAAATGCGTATCAACACGTATACAGTAGTTGGGGGGGATGTGTTGAACATGAAATAGTTAGAATGCATAATAATACACCTGAGGAATCAAGAGAGTGTAGATTATCGCATGCATAGCTAGCATTATTGTCGTTTGTAAATAAAAGCGGTTGGTATAACCGACAAAAGAAAAAATGCTCTCAAGAATTAAATTTCTTGTTATCGGAAAATCAAACACCCCTATAAACAAGCGAATACATTTTAAGCTGTAGCATCACAGTATGTGTTTTTCCAAAAATCTTGAAGACAAAAGAAATGTTAAAACGCCGCCTCGTTTTGTGCGTTGGACTGTGAGTGTACCGGTCAATTGTTAAGAAGATAAGCACCGCATTAACACAAACATACCTCCATGAGGATAAGTAGAATCATCTTCACTGGCAGGTCTGGGGGTAGACACCATCAGAGAACGATTGTAGATGTCCAAACCGTTGTCATCGGAGGGCACGTAAGGATGCGTGTATACACTGCAGTTGGAAAAGATAAATAAAAAAAAGCAAGGTATGTTCAAAATACCACGTTAATTTTTCATGGCCTCATTCCTTAATTGCGCAGAAAATATGGGTGCAGTATGATTTAATGTATGCGGTAAATGAATAACTTACGACATGATTTCAAATCAGGCAATGCAGGCGCTTATTAAACCTTTGCTTTCTTTTTCCGTTTCTACAATCCGTTTTCGTTTGAACACTAGATATTTATTTTAAAAATCCAAACTGCCAGTTTTGAAAAAAGGACAACGTTTAAATTAGATAAGCGCTGCATAAGAAAATAAATCCGTTTTCATATGTACTTGTATGTAGAATAAATGACAGTTTAATTTATTTAAATAAAAATGTATTACAAAAAAAAAAAAAAAAAAAAAACCTGAAATGTAAGAAATAGAATATAGAAGGCTGAGAACGTAGAATATGTATCTGTGCAATGCACTTCACTCCTCGAAGTATAGGTTGGTATGGATCATTGAAATAGTCGTTAGGATATCCGTACACCCTCTGCCTGTCGTTGAACTGAGGGGATTGTTCCTGTGAAGGCTTCAGAGAGTCTCTCACAGTGGATGGAGAAGGTGTTCTCCCTTTCTCTGTTCTCCTCCCTCTCCCCCCTCTCCCTCGTCCTGTCCCGTATCTCCACTTCTCTCTCTTCGCTGCCCTCCCTCTCCGACTGCGAGGCGACACTTTGGGAGAAGGACTGTTCCTGTTGGGTGAGATCTAGTAGAAAAGGGTGTGTCCGAGCCTCAGCCTGCGCCTCTTCTCCCCCACCTCCGCTCTTCAAGTCCATCACCCCATTGCTCCCCTCCCACTTCCTCCTCTCCGCTGCCTTCCTCTCTCTCTCCCCATTCGCTTTGTAGTCTAAGGAAGGTGAGGGAAGAGTTCTCTGGTCGCCTTGAAGAGGAAATGAGGAAGACGAGGGGAGGGGTGAGAAGGATAGGGGGAAGAGATACGTGCAGAAGACAAAAACGAAGAGAGAGGAGGCAAAGAGGAAGAGAGAGCAGGAGACAGGGGAGGAGAGGGAGGATGAATCTGATCACCCAAACTGTCGTTCTCAATCAAGGAGCCACCCATCTCTCCCTCCTCTCTTCTCTCTCCCTCTTCTCCTCTCTCTCCCTCTTCTCCTCTCTCTCTGCCCTCTCCCCCATGTTCCTCCTCTCGCCTTTCCCACGTAGACTCAGTGTGAGGAGAGACGGAGGAAGACAGAGAAAGCGAGAGATAAGGAAAAGGAGATGGAGAGCGTGGAGGGAAGAAGGACAGGACGTGGGAAGGGACCGAGATAGCGAGAGAGAAGGGAGGGAAGGAGGAGGGGGAGAGAGAGGAAGAAAAGAAGTAAGAATAAGTCTCATCGTGACTGTTGGTGTGGGCAATGTGTTCTCCTTCTCCTCCTCCGTGCTCTTCTAGCCCTCTCTTTTCTCCGCTCTCTTTAATCTCACTTCTATCCTCCCTTACCGCTTCTTCTTCATGCTCCCGCCCTCCTCCCCACTCCTCTTCCTCTCCCCCAGTCTCACTCCTAGTTATCGCAATGAAACCCTCACCCCCCACTCCTTCCTCTCCCTTTTCATTCACCTCAACTCTATCTATCTCACCCCCTCTCCTCCCCTCCCCTTCTCTCCTCCCCTATCCTCCCTTCCCTCTCCCCTTCTCCTATCTCTCCCTCTCCCCTTCTTTTCTCTCCCTCTTCTCCTCTGTTATCGTAAAGAGAGGGGGAAGAGGAATCAAAAGAAAGAAAGGATTCAGGAGAAGGGAGAAGAACAGGGGGAGCAAGCGGTAGAGGGAGGAAGGAGGCCGAAAAGGAAGGGGAAAGAGAGGAAGAAAGGGAGGAGGAGAGGGAGGAGGAAAGGGAAGGAGAAAAGGAGGGGGCAATGGGATACGAAGAAGAGAGGGAAGAGGAAAGGGAGGTAGGAGATGAGGGAGAACGGGGAGGAGAGAGAAGAGGATGAGGATGTGTGGAGTTGGAGGGGGAGCAAGAGGAAGAGGACGAGGGAGAAGACGAAAGGAAAGAGGAAGGAGAAGAGGACGGATTGGACTCAGAGACTGAGGAATCAGACGACGTGAGCGAGTAGTTGATTTGACTGCGCAAAGATCTTTCTCTCTCTCCTCTCTCTCCTCTCTCTCTTCTCTCTCTTCTCTGTCCTCCCTCTCTTCGTTCTCTCCCTCTTTTCTCTCCTCTCTACCCCTCCCTCTCCCTTCCCCTTCCTCTCTCTTCCCCATTTCCTTTTCTTTTTCCTTCTCGGCTTCCTTCTCGGTTATTTTTTCTCTTTCTGCCTCCTCTTCCTTTTCCATTTCCGTTTTCCTTTCCTTCTCGATCTCTTCCTTCGCGGCCTCCCTTATCACTTCATCATCGTTCACTTCCCATTCATCCCTATCCCTCGCTCCCCACTCACTCTCCTCCTTCCCCTTCCCTTCATTTCCTCCTTGCCCCTTCATCTCCCCCTCGTTTCGTCTTTCCCTCTCCTTTTCCCCTTCCTTTTGCTCGTCTTCCTCCCCCTCTCCTATCTCCCTTCCCTTCTTTCCCTTCGGCCTCAGCGCTTGTATTGGATGGGAAAACGGAGACACAGAGGTAGAAACTAAAGATAGAGAAGGAGACCGAGATGATGACGAAGAAGAAGGAGGAGGAGAAGAAGAAGGAGAAGTGGAAGAAGGAGAGGATGAGTAGTGAGTGGGAGTGTATTTCGAAATAGAAGGAGACGAAGGGAGGGGCGAAGAAGATAGCGGAGAGAAGGAATAAGATGAGCGGGAAGAGGAAGAGGAAGACGAAGAGGAAGAGGAAGAGGAAGAGGAAGAGAACGGAGAGGGAGAGGAGGAGAAGAAGAGGAGGGGAAGAAGACGAAGAAGAGGAGGGTTTGAGGGGTGAGTAGAGGAAGGAAGAAGGAGAGCCAAGTAGTTGACAATTAGGGAGGGAGGGGTATGGGAAGGAGTGGGGAGGTAAGGAAGATGGATGGGAGGAAGAGGAAGAAAAGGAAGAGGGCGAAGAGGAGGGGGAAGCAACAGATGAAAGAGAAGGGTTCTTTTGATTCTCAATTTGAGAGGCACTGTTAAAGGAAGCGGAATGTTTGAGACGTGGAATCAGAGAAGGAGGGGAGTCTAGGGAGGGAGAAGAACGAGATGGAGGAGTGGGAGGAAGGGGGAAGTGAGAGGGAGACGGGGGATGGGGAGAAGGGTGAAGCGAAGAGGAGGGAGAAGGAAGAGAAGAAAGGAGAGGGGGTCAGGGCGAGAATGAATGAAACTCGAAGAGGAAATCGAGAAAGAGGAAGTATGGGGGTGGGGGAGGCGGGAGGGCGAGTGAGGGGAGGGGAAAGAAAAGGAAGATGAGTGGGGAGGGGGAATGGGGGTGCGAGAAGAAGGGGGGGAACGAAGAGATGGGGAAGAAGAGGAAGGGACAGGAGAAGAAGATGAAGGAGTTTGAGAAGGTGACGGGGAAGAATGAGAGTTGTTTCTTTTCCCTTCTTCTCCGTCTCCTTCACCGCTCCCTCTCTCTCTCCCTCCTTGCGTCCATCTTACTCTCTCTCCCCCTGCCCCTCCCTCTATCCCCTCTTCTCTCTTATCGTGTCCCTCTCCACTTCCGTCTCCCTCTTCTCCTCCCTCTTTTCCTCCCTCTTCTCCCTCCCTCCTCCCCCTCCAGATCGTTGTTTTCTAGTTCCTTCATACTTCCGAAGTCCCCCATGTCTCCTGAATCGTTCATATTTCCCAACCATGGAAGAGAGTCATTCATTTCGATGCTCTCCGCCTCCTCTTGTGAAAAAAGGAGAGGGGCGGAGGTGGCGAGGGGGAGCGAAGAGGGAAGGGAGGAAGAAGGAAGGGATGGCGAGGGAAGGGAAGAAGGGTAAGACTTCTCGTCTTTCTCCTTTTCTCTCCCTTTCTCTCTCTCGCTCGTGCTTTCCCCTTCTTGTTCCTTCTCCCTCTCCCCTTCATTTTCCTTCTCCCACTCCCTTTCCCCCTCTTTCTCCCTCCCTATTTTGTTTCGTTCATCCCTCTCCTCTATCCCAAAACTTCCTTCTTTTTCATTTTTCAGATTCTTCTCTTCTCTTCTTTCCCTCTTCACTTCTCTTTTGATTTCCTTCTCCCCTTCCCCCTCCTTTCTCTCGTCCCTTTCTCTCGCGCTCACCCTTCTCCTCTCCTTCTCTCCTTCCCTCTCTCCTACTTCATTCCCCTCTCTCTCTGATATTCCCTTCCCTCCGCCTTCTTCTCTTCCTCCCTTCCCCCTATCCTTTTCTTTATCAGAGTTAACTCTACTGGATTCAGAACATGCGAAGCTCACTCTTACTCCCTCTCCGTCACCTCTTCCCTCCCTTCTTTCTTTTCTTCGTCCTCTCTCCTTTCCCACCCCCATTTCTACCTCGTATACCCCTTCCCTCTCCCCCTTCCCCTCCCTTACCCTCGCTTTCTCCCCCTTCCCTTCCCTTCTTCTTTTACACTCTCAGAATACTTTCTCCAACCCTCCTCTCTCGCTCTCTCTCTTCCATCCCCTCCTTCCCTCCCTCCCTCTCCGCATATGTCTCCGCCTCCTCCTCCTCCTCCCCATCTGCCCCCCCAAACCCTCCTAATTCCTCCCTCTCCCACTTTTACATCATCAGCTCTCACCCAACCACTGTAGGCGTACTCGTCTCTCTTCTCTTCCCTCTTCTCCTCCCTCTTCTCCCTCCCCTCGTTGTTCCTTTCTTCTTTCCATTCCCCCGCCTTCCCTCCCCCTGCCTCTCTCTTTACTTTATCTTGAGACATGTTCTCGAATGGAGAGGAAGAGAAGAAAGGAGAGGAAAGGGGAGGGGAGGGGGCACGAGAGGAAGATGAGACAGATGAGAGAAAAGGGAAGAAGAGGGATGGAAGCAAAGTGAAGAAGTGAAAGGAGAGGAGGAAGGAGGGAAGGAGAGGAAGAAGAAGGGGGGAAAGGAGAGGAAGAAGAAGGGGGAAAGGAGAGGAAGAAGAAGGGGAAGCAGAAGGGGAGTTCATCAATCCAGGGGAATAGAAGGAGGGAAAGAGTGAGGGAGAGGAAGAAGAGGAGGAGGAAGAGGGGGAGGTAGAGGAGGAAGACGAAGAGGGAGAGGAAGAGAAGTAAGAAGGAGGGAGTTGTAGGAAATGGTGTTCTTCTTAAAAGGAATAATATGGACCGAAGAGGAAGAGGAAGAAGAAGAGGATGAGGAGGAGGAACAGGAAGAGGAATAGGAAGAGGAAGAGGAAGAGGAAGAGGAAGAGGACGGAGAAGGAGAAAGAGAAGGAGGAGAGGGGATAGTGGAGGGGGATAGTGAAATAGAAGAAATGGGTTCGAATGTTGTATTAAGAAGAGAGGGGGAGGGAAGACCAGTAGGAGAAGGAAGAGAAGAAGGAGAAGGGGAAGAAGTAGAAAGAGAAGAAGGAGAAGGAGAGGGGCGAGAGGAGTAAACAAGAGATGTGGACGAAGATGAAACTGCACTTGAAGAGGGGGAATGGGAAGACGAAGAATAAGAGGAGGGAGATGAGAAGGAGGAAGAGGAGAAGGAGGAGGAGGAGTGTACGGAGGATGATGGTGCGAGTGGAAAGAGGGAATGAAGGAGATCAGAATCGCATGAGTCGTCTATGGAAAAAGAAGGAAGGGGGATGGGAGAGGAGGAGACGAGGGGAGGGTGCACAAAGGGCGATGAAGAAGTAGGGGGAGAGAAGAGAGGGAGGAGAGGGAAGGGGAGGGAAAGGATTGAGAAGAGGGAGAAGATGAAGGCGGAGAAGAAGAGGGAGAAGAAGGGTGAGAGTCAGGAGAGGGGTTCAGCCACTCGATAGTCCTCAATCCTCTCTCCAACTCTCTCCCTCCTCTCGCTTTCCCCTCCCTTCCGCTCCCTTTCCCTCTCCTGCTCTCCTTCCCTCTCCTGCTCTCTTTCTCTCTCCTCCTCAAACCCTAGGGGAAGGGGAATGGAGCTAGAGTGGAAAACAAGCCACTTTCTTATCCCGGGCACTCCTCTCCCTCTTCCTCTCTCTTGCCATCTCCTTCTCCCTCCTATTTTCTCTCTCGCACTCCTTTTCTCCCCCGCTCTCTTTCTCTGCTTCTCTTTCCTCTGCCCCAGCGCGCTGAAACCGAGAAGAGGAAGTCTCAGAGTGAGGAGCTCGAGTGGGAAGAGAGAAGGGGCGGGAAGAGAAAGGAGAAGGGGCATTGAATCTAAAAAGATCCCCCTCTCCATCCCTCCCTTCTTCCCAGCTCCCCTCTCCTTTCTTCGCCCCTCCTCCAACCACCCTCTCTAGCCCCCTTTTTTCCTCTCCTTCTCTTCCTTCGCCTCCCCTTCCGTCTGCTTCTCCTCCCTCTGAAATCCTCCCCTCCCCTCTGACCCTTCCTTCGATAAAAGAATAGACCCCATGTCTCTCCATTGTATGCCTCCGCAACACCACATTCTCTTCCTCAAACAAGGAGTAGCCCTCTTCTTCTCTCTCTTCTTCCCCCTCCCCACTCCCTCTCTTCTGCACCCTTGCTTCCCACTTTCCTTTTCGACTCTCCCCCTTCTCCCCCTTCTCCCCCCCATCGCTCTCCACCTCCGCATACTTTCTTCCCTTGCCCTCCCCCATCCACTCCCAGCAACACTGGCTCTGTTTCGAACCCCTCTCCTCTCTCTTTTTTAGCTCCACCAAATCATCCAAGTCTCTTCCTGCCACGCCCACTTTTTCCCTTTCACTCTCCCTCTTCCTTTCTCTTTCTCTCTCCTTTTCCTCTCCCCTAGTCCAAGTCAGGCCGAGGCTCTTTCCTCTGCCCTCTCTTCCTCCTTCTCCTCCCCCTTCTCCTCCGCTTCCCCCGTACCCCCCGCCACTCCTATCCTTGCCCTCTTCTCCTGCCTCCCTCTCCCACAGAGTCTGTCTCCTACCGGCCATCTGTTTGGCTTCGAATGCTCTCTTTACTTCCTGGGATGAAGAAAAGTGGGAGAGCAGGGAGAAAAGAACTCCTTCATCTCCCAAACCTTATCCTCCGTCCTCCTTACCTCCCTCTCCCTCGCTGAGCAAATCCTCCTCCCAACCCCTTCCATCGCCTCTTCAATTTTCTCCCACCTCTCCCTCTCTTCCCCCTCTGTCTCCCTCTTCCTTCTCCTTGCTCTTTCTCTGACCCTCCTCGCCTCCTCCTCCTCCCTCTTCAGCCCTTCTCCTATTCCCTTGACTCCTTCACTTATAGACTGAGATAGGAAAGAAGGAAATCGCATCAAAAGAACCGATACACGCGTGGACGCAAATGCATGTGCGAATGTAAACGGGAGTGCAAGTACAAGGAGAAGTGAATGTAAGTAAACGTGAGTTAGTGTGTGTAATGTGTATGTGTGTATATGTGTGTGTGTAATGCTTATGTGTGTATGTGTGTATGTGTATGTGCGTGCTTCTGTACGTGTGTATTTGTAGGCCTGTGCAGATAAGATGAGTGTATGTATATGCATGTCTATTGCGATGTGTGTGTATGCTACTGCGTGCACTTGTTTTCTTCTTCTGACTGATCCATACCAAAGCGAAGTTATTCACTGCGTAGAGGGCCTTCATTTCTTGTCTCAAAAACAGCTCATACTCCCTCTTCTCACTGTTGACCTCGGCTGTAGAGGGAGAAGGATGGGATGGGGGGGTAGAAGGCAGAGGGAAAGAAAGAGGGAGGACGAACGATCCAAATGAAGAGGAATATAAGAACAGGGAAATAAATAAACGACGAAAGATAAAAGGAGGAAAGAAAAATGCAAATAAAGGTTAGATATGAGGAAAATGAACAAAAAACAAGAAAGAAAAAAAAATGGAAAATAGAACATAGAAAATAGAACATAGAAAATCGAACATAGAAAATAGAAAATAGAAAAGAACAACAGAAGGCGGAAGAGAAGAAACAAGAGTGTTCAGAAGAAAACAAACTAATGAGCGAAATTATTTTCGAAGTATGAATAGGAGTGTGTGTACAAGACTGAATCTCCCCATGCATATGTATGTACGCGTATGTGTGTGCGTATGTGTATGTGTTTATGTACGTGTATGTGTTTATGCACGTGAGTGAGTACATGAGAGGTCGCGAATGTAACTGACCAATTCGTTGGTTTGCTAGGGAAAGGGAGGAAAGGGCGGAGGTGAGAGAGAAAGATAGATTGTTGAAACAAAAAGATATGTCTCTTCGCACCCTCCTTACCCTCCTCCCCATCTCTCCCACTGCCTCCGCCACCAACTGACGGTACTTCTCTCCTTCCCTCTCCACATCTGTACAACGCACTCCATTCATCCTCACAGTCCCATCTCTCTTCTCTCCTATCTCTCCTCTCTCTCTTCTCTCTCCTCTCTCTCTTCTCCCTCTTCTCTCTCTTTCCCCCCTCCCCTCTTCCCCTCCGCTCGTTCTGCCCCTCCTTCTTCTCCTCGCAGCCCAAACACATTCTCTATCTCTCGGATGTTATCTTCTATCCCTCTCAGCCCGCTCTCCTTCCTCCTCCTTCTTCTCTCCTCGTATTCTCTCTCATCTCCCCTTGTGCCCCCCCTCTCCTTTCCTCCCTCTCTCTCTCTCCTCTCTGTTCCCTAGAATCAATAGGGAGAGGAAGAGAGAAAGAAGAAGAGAAAGACGAAAAAGAGGATGTAGGGGCGAAGGAGGAAGAAGAGGAGGAGGTGGAGGAGGAATAAGAGGAGGGTACAGGAGAAGAAGATGAAGGAGAGGAAGGCGAAGGAGATGGAAGAGAGGATAGAGGGGTGTTCAAACGATCGGTCTTCGAAGAAAAGAGGAAGGGAGAGGAGAACAAGGAGGGAGAAGAGGAGGCAGAGGGAGAAGAAGACGTGGATGAGGGAGGAGAAGAGAGTGAAGAGCGAAACCCACACCTCTTGTCCTTTCCTTCCCCTTGGGTTCCCATCACATTCCCCTCCTCTGCCTCTCTCTCTTCCTCTCTTGCTTTCCTCTCCTCCTTCCCTCCCTCTTTCTCCCGCTCTCGCTCGCCGCCTTGTTCTCTGTCTCCTTCTCCTCCATTTGTGCCGACTCCGGAAGTGAGGTCAGAAAGAGACCCGAAGAGAGTGAGGTGGATTGACTCTAGGTCTTCGACAGATAGAGCTATCTCCCTCCTCACCTCCCCCACCGCAGCTCTCATTTTATCTCTCACGGAAGCTACCATCCGCTCCCTCTCCCGTGCCCACTCCTCTCTCTCTCTCCCTCTCCTCCAGCAAGAGAACAACGCTCTCTCTCTCCTTCCGCCTCTCCTCGGCCCACTCAGCCCTCTCCCTCTCCCTCTCCCTCTCCTTCTCCGCCCACTCCTCTCTCTCCCTCCTCCTCTTCCCTTCCCCTGCCTCGATCCTCCACCTCCAGAATATCTCTTTTTTCCTCCCCCTCTCCCTCTCCTTCTCCCTCCTCTCCCACTCAAACTCACTGACAACTCTCTCCCTCCTCTTTTGCTCCTCTTTCCTCCTCTCCGCCTCACTCCTCTGTTTCTCCTCCCTTCTATCCTCCACCCACTGCCTCCATCTCCAAAGAGCTCTCTTCCCCTCTCTCCTCGCAATCTCTCTGAGACCCAGTGACACCAAGGGAAGATCGTCGACGTGGAACAATAACACACTCGCTGATCCACCACCACCACCCTTTATCTCTCCCTCACCCTCCTCACTCCAAGCGCCTTTCATCTGCGTACTCACCGCATCCTTCCCCTCAACAGAGGAACAGGAGAATGGAGGAGAGGATGAGGAAGAAGGGAGGGCGGGGGAGGCAGAGGAATAAGAAAGGGCAGGGAAGGGGCGGGAACAGAGAGGAGGGAAAGAGAGAAACGCTGATTGTTTGATAATAGAGAGAGAGCGGAGGGAGAGGGAGCGGGAGGAGGAGGAGAGGAGAGGAAACCAGGGGGATAGGGGAGAGAGAAAGGAAGAGGAATGATGTGAGGAAGGAGGAAGGCTACGTAAGAGAGAGAGAGGAGAGGGGAAGACTAGGCTCACATCTCTCTTCTCTTGCCTCTCTCTTCTTTTCGGAGAAAGAAGAGAAAGAGCGAACGAAGAGGAGGAGGAAGAGGGGAAGAGGCCGGTAAAAGGAAGAAGAGAGAGAAGAGAAAGAAGAAGGGGGAAAGAAGAAACGACAGTGTGAGATGAGTAGTCGAAATAAGTTCTCGAATTGAATGTTTTCCTGTTGTATGAGAGGAGGGAGAGAGAGAGGGAGGGAGAGAGGGGGCGAAGGAGATGAGGAGAGTGGATTTAAGGATAGAGGATGCATCTCCTTCTCCCCAACAACTCTCCCTCCCTCCCTCTCTGCCTCCTCCCGCCCCCCACCCCTCTCTTTTCCATAAGGTTGCTCTCCCTTCTCCTCCAATATCGTTCTTTCTGGTCTCTTCTTCTCTTCTTCTCCCTTTTTCTCTTTCCTTTCCCCCGTTCCTTTCTTTTTTTCCCTGTCTTTCCCTCCTGATCTCCGCCAGCACCGGACAGCCTCCTCTGATTGGAAATATGAATGAGCATTCACCCAGTGCCCCCGCTTCTAAAGGGTCAACTCCCACACGTTCCAGCATCTGTCTCTCTCCCCTTCTCTTTTCCTCCCTCCTCTCTCTCTCTCCCTTTCGTTTCTTTTCTCCTTCTGCCTCTCTGTCTGTTTCCCTGACACGCTCACTTTCCCTTCTCTTTCTCCTCCCCTTCCCAATCTCTCTCCCCTCCCTCCACGCCCACTATCACAAAGGCTCTCCTTCTCCACTCTGAAAGTAAGTCATGCAAGTAAAACACTCCATCTCTCCTCCCCCTCTCCTTCCTTCTCTCCCTCCTTCTCTCCTCCCCTTTCTTCCTCTCATTGCTCATCTTTTCCTCCTCTCTCTGCTCTATCTTTCGCTTCTCCCTCACCCTCTCACCCCCCTCCCTCTTTATCTCATCCTTCCCACTCCCTCTCTCTCCTCTTTCACTCCACGCATTCCTTTCCTCTGTCTCTCCTTCTCTTCTTCCTCCTCCACCCTCCTTTCCCTCCTTTCCTCCCTTACCCTCACTTTCCTCCCCTCCTTCCCCCTCCCCATTCCTCCCCTCCCCTCTCTCTTCCCTAGCATCTCATTTTTTATTCTCTCCGCTTCCTCATAAACAGCCTTATCAATTCTTCTCCTCCTCTCCTCCTGCGCCTTCCTCCCACTCCCCTCCTCTCCCCCTCTCTCTTCATCTTTCTCCTCCTGCCTTCCCCTCACCTCTTCTACCGTTTCTCCTTCCTTTCTCTCATCTTTACCCTCCACCTCCACTGTCCCTCTCTCTTTGTTCCTCTCCCTCTCCCTCTCTATTTCCTTTTCCTTCTCCTTTTCCCTTTTCCTTTCCTTTTTGAATTCCCTCTTGCATTCGCCCACCTCCACTATTCTCACTCCCACCTCCCTCTCCACTTCGCTAAAACTCAGCCTATCTTTTGCCTCTACTTTTCTCTTTCCCTTCTTTCCCTTCTCCTCCTCCTTCCTTACCCTTTCTCTTCTGTTCCCCCAATCTCTCTCCTCTTCCCTCTCATTCTTCTCCCTCCGCTTCTCCCTCCACATACATCCTATTTGGATTCTCACTCTCGCATCCCTCTCTCTTCCCTCTTCTCTCTCGTTCTCATTTCCACTTCTCCTTCTCATGCCATCATCCATATCCTCATCCATATCCTCATCGGAATCGTCCGAATCTTGTCCTCTACCTTTCTCCTCCCCTTCCCTCTTCTCTTCCCAATACTTGTGCAAACGCAAGTCAACAAAAGTGTTTCCCGTCCTTTTCTCCTCGTCACCCCTCCATCTGTACTCTCGTTGCCCCTCCTTCTCCCTTTCCCGTTCCTTTTCTCTTTTCTTCTCCTCCTTTCCGTTCCCCCTACCGCAGATCTCCATCCTCTCCTCCCTCCCATTCCCTCCTCTTTTTCTCTCCTCTTCTCTCTGCAACACTCCATCATAAAACACATCCAACATTCTCAATACCCCCTTCTCCCTCCCCTCTCTCTCATCTCTCTCCTCTCTCTCCCTCTCTCTCCTCTTCCTCTCTCCGTCCTCTGTTTTCTCCCTGCTCTATGTCTGCCCCCCCTCGTCCCTCGTCCTTTCCTTCTCCCTTTTCCCCTTGCCCCTTTGCCTCTTCTATCTCCCACTGGAACCTGATCTTCCTCTTCCACTCAGTCATTCCTTTCACGACTCTTCTCCTCACTCTCTCCTTCGCATGCAACATCAACCCCACCACCCCCTCCCCCATACTCCTCCTCCTCCTCTCCTGCGCTAACCCCTCCTCCATCTCCCGCATCCTCCTCCTTCGCTTCCTCTCCTCTGCGTGAGCGAAGAGAGCCCCTACTGCCTCCCTCTTATCTCTCTGGTCAATGTAGGCCTTCTTCCACTTATCCGCGACCGCGTCAACGCTCACACTCCCTCGCAGCGCCTCCTCCTTGTCTCTCAGGTGATCCTCCCGCATCCGATCCATCTGCACCGCCTTCTCCGTGATCGCATTCACTAGCTCCTCCTTCTCTTCCCTCTCCCTTCGTAGTTCCTCTATCATCCTTGCATTCAAACTTTCCACAGAAGACAACTGTATAACCACGCATGCAAGAACACGCATGGGCAACAACAGACATAGAAAACAAGAGAATCAAGTAAAGGGGTTAAAGATGAAGACACGATATTCGCATGCAACGTTCCTTGGTCCATCTATATTTGTTTGGAGTTGTGGAAGGAATTGAACGCGTGTTCATTGAGTGTGCTCATTGAGCGTACTGATCGCCATTGCTGCATGGTTATTTGCAGTACACTCTCCGAGATTGTTAGAGTGAACCCCCTCAGCAGATAGACAGATATGTTCAGATACAAATATATACAGACAGCCACATAGATACAACGCAGATGCGCATATATGCATGGAGATATATAGACGCATGTAGATACCTGTGCACTGACAGAACGAAGGTGCATCTCCGCTGTTGCTATGTTCGCATCATTATGGGCACCAAAACTTCGCAGTTCATTCATTAGCTGACGGTTGATGTTTGGCCCCGACGTGTAGCCAGGAGGTTGCGACATGGCTTGTTTTTCTTAGTGTCTCTGATTAACGAAGGTTTGATATTTTCACTACAGCTATCACTTAATGAAACTCAGGGCACAATCACTTTTCTTTTTTTCTGTTGAGCAGCAAAGTGTAAAATATAAATATAAATACGATTAAAATGCATTTTAATATTATAGTGTACTTCTCATAGAAGAATATGTATTAAACTTGAACATTGCTATTTTGGAATTAGGAATCGAAAAAATCTCTGCGATTACGGGTAAAGAGAAAAAAGAGTTGAAGATGAAAAAGTAGTTAAACCATGGATAAAAAACTAGCGATTAACCCCACAAAGCTAAAGAATTGCATGCAAGAGTGCGATGCATCGGTGGTAAGTTTATTTTCAGTTGTTATTAAATGGAATAGGCGCTGGAAGTGAGTTTCAGTATAGCTCGCAGTCTCTATCACTCACCAAGTGTTTTGATAACAAATGTATTGCGAACTCTCGTGTGCAGGGAAAGGTGAAGCACGAGGTGCCGATAGCCATGTCTGTTCTACTTGAAGAATTTATAAAGGAGATAGTAGCGGCGTCTGCTGCAACTGCATACTCCAAATCCTCGAAAGTAAGTCTGCTTTAGAATAACTGTTATTCTTGCTCAAATGTGCGAATGAGTCTTATTGTTCAATGGAATTAGATGTGTGAATGATCTTAATAACTGTGTTCGGATGAAATTTATACAGTTATTAAAGGTAGATCACTTGAAGGAAGTTGCGAAGAAGGAGAAGTCGTATGGGTTCATAGTGGACGTATTGAATGCTCCTGAAGAACTATCTGAGATCGAAATGTTGCAACGTCAACTGCTTCAAATGCAAAAGAGCAGAAGAGCTAAAGAGCGGGAACAAGAAGATGATGACGAAGATGGAGCAGTGAGTCTTGTAAAAAAGAGGAAGAAAGATGAGTGAGAGTGAAGAGTATCTGAATGTGTGCTCTTCTTTTCCCTAATGAAATATGAGATTGATACGGGTTCGTTGGACAAGGCATACCTGTTGTTCACCTCGTCTACACCTGCCTCCGTCCTCCCTCAGATCTTGTCCTGTGATGTCGAAGTTTCATGTTCGCTCCCTTAGTATCCATTCCAATCCCACACTAATGGCATTACTTGAACATCATGTTTCGGAACGCGATGTCTTATTGTCGTAGATGAGTGTTATCTTTAGATGACAATGACATGCTCGTGGAACTGTCTTTGCGTTTGTGCAAATGAAACCTCAGAGGTGTTCGATAGTGCAGTGAGATGTGCGATTGACCACCTCGTTTGCTCGTAACCAACGCTTTGGTTGTATTATTTGAGGATCAATGATCTTTATGTGTAGCATTGTACACCTGTACTCCAAACTGAATTCCACCCTTTTATCTCTGTCCCTACGTGTTGGTCGTTGCATATCACCATTAGAGTCATTGAAACTCAGACAGAAGTTGGTATGTTCGAATTAGTGAGATACTGGGTGCGTTGTTATGAAATCATCTCTATCGTATCCCGTGTGGTGAGATACATATACATGTGTATTTATGTCACTCATATTGGGTCGCTAGAGCTGTTGTCAAATTAATGCAGATGTTGAATGTGTATGTGGATGTGTAGGTGTATTCGGGTACATCGTTTTTAACAAGCAAAAGCCTTCTCTGGTGCGTTGTGTTCCGATAGTCATACAGTCCACGATAAATAAAGCAAAAGTGTTGCAGCAAAATAACTTCATTATTTTTAATCAAATGAGGTGTGTTAACTCGAGTGAAAGCGCCTCATGAGGCGTGGGTGAACGCACTATTGTTCTAACAACGTTGTAGTTCTCGACAGAATGAATTTGTGACGAAGAGAGAATGAAGGTAGCAGAAAGGAAAAGAGAATCAAAAGACAAAGCGAACATCAAAAGAAGCGGCGTTCAAAGCAAAGGGGTGCGCGAAGAGTGACTAGCATGCGAGTGAATATCTCAATGTGTGAGCATGAGTGTGTTTGTGTTTGAATCTGCAAGTGTATGGTATGTATATATGTATGTGCATTTGTATTTGTATGTGTGTGTGAGGTGTGCGGGAATATATCAATCAACGTCTAGTGGTATATCAGGTGTATTGTGTTGTGGCCCTACAGATAGGTCATGACCTCACGAAAGGAAATCTTCGTTTACCCTGATAAATTGATCGAAAGAGGTCTCCTCCTCGATGACTCCAACGGGGTCAGAAGATGAAATCGTAACGGGCAAGACGACATTCTGTCTTGACTGCTTCTTCAGGTGTGCGCCAGTCTCCTCAGAAGACACCCACCGCCTCTGCTGCTCGAGTGTGAGCCGAGGGAAGGGGATCGAGAGAGCGAGAGCATCAGCTGCCTCGAGAGTGGACAAGTACCTCTTGTATGCGTTGAGTCCATTCGTGACGTATGAGTTCGCGCAGTTGATGTCGATGTAGTTCCCTGTCTCTTCATCGAACAGACGAATCACCAGCACCACGAAGATTTCCTCGTCCTCCTCGATGTCTCTCTCTCTGCTCTCCCCAGCTGCTCCCCCTGCTCCTCCACCTGCGCCTCCTCCAACTCCGGACCCTCCTGCTCCACCTGCCTTGGACTTGTTTCCGTACCTGTCTCCGAAAGGACTTCCGTCCTCCTCTTCCTCCACCCTCACCCCATCGATACTCTCCTGCTCCCTCCTCTCCTCCTCCTCCTTGAGCGAGAGGAAAAGCTCCCTCCCGCTTCTCCTCGTCTCCTCCAGCTTGGAGGGCAGTGAGACCAAGTAGTCAGAGGATTGAAAAGATGAAGAAGCGAGCGAGAAGGAAGGGGAGCCGGAGGGAGAAGAAGAAGAGGAGGAGGAGGGGGAAGAGGAGGATGAGGAGGAAGAAATCATAGGAGTGAGAACGGGGAATACTGAGGCTAGTTTAGAAACGATCAATGCTCGTTGGGTTAGCTCGGACGCAGAAGAAGAGGCATAGGGAGAACTGGATGATGGGGGAGGAGCAGATGTGGAAGACGAAGAGGAAGATGAAGATGAAGAGGAAGAGGAAGAAGAGGAAGAAGAGGAAGAGGAAGAAGAAGAGGAAGAAGAAGAGGAAGAAGAAGATGAGGAAGAAGAGGACAGAAGGGACGAAGAAGAGTTGAGAGAGGTATTGGAGAGGGAGTTGAGAGGAGATGAGGAGGACGGAGAGGGGGACTTTTGAGGTCCTTTCCCTTTCTCCTTCTCTCTCTCTTTCCCTTCTCCTTCTCCTTGCCCTTCTCCCTCTCCTCCTTCTCTTTCTCCTTTTCCTTTTCCTTCTTTTCTTTCTCCTTCTCCTTCTCCCACAGTCTCTCCCCACCCTTCGAAGAGAAAGAGAATTTGTTTCTGTTCCAGGATATGAAGAAGGAGAGGATGTGGGAGAAAAGGTGAGGGTGTGAGAGAGAAGAGATCGCATCGAGAGAAGAAGAATACAGTCTCCACTTATCTTTTCTCCACACGACCTCCTCCTCGTCCTCTCCCCACACCACCCTCCTTCTCATCTTCCTTCCCTCCTCGCCGTCTTCTTCTTCCACCAACACCCTTCTTGCCTCTTCCTCCTCTGCCGTTAGTTTCACCTCCACTTCGTCGGCGTGATCGAGTGCAGCCAAGGAGTCTTTGGGTTTGGCAGACGATGAAGAAGAAGAGGAAGACCTGGAAGAGTCCTGTGGTCTCATATTGGGGTCCTTTTGTTTTTCCTTCTCCTTCTCCTTCTCCTTCTCCGCCTCCTTCCCTTTCTCCTTTTCCCTCTCTCTGTCCCTTATCCTCTCCCTCTCCCTATCCCTCTCCCTCTCCCTCTCCCTCTCCCTCTCCCTCTCTGCCTCTGCCCCTTGAATCGATGATCCCTCTCCCCCCCATTCTCCTTCTCGAACATCTGAGAATAGAGTATCTGCAAGAGTCTGATCTCCCCCATGTCTCCATCCTCTACCACAACGAAATCACTCTGAGATGGAGACGAGAGCGAGGCAGAGGAGGAGGAGGGGGGCAGGAGGAGGGAGACAAGGAAGAGGAAGAGGCAGAGGCAGAGGCAGAGGCAGAGGAGGAAGCGGAGGAGGGAGCGGACGATGCCGCATTCGCTTTAGCAATGGACCTGTGTCTAAGCACTGCGTTGACGAGGGAAGGGGAAAGGGAGAAGGGGAAAGTGAGGACGGCTACCTCTGCTCTTACCCCTTTCACCTTTGTTTCATCCACGACGACCACCACCTCGCTGTCCTCCTCTACCTCCCTCTCTCCCTCCCTCTCTATCGTGGCTTCGTATAAAGTGTCTGGTCTTTTTCTCCTTCTCGTCATCTCCCTCTTGTCTCCATATGCGTAGAGCGAGGGAGATGGGCGAAAGCAGAAGGGACGAGGGGATAGGGAGCGAAGGAAAGAGAAGGATGAAACGGCAGAAGAGGAGGAGGAGGATGAAGAAGAGGGGGAACGAGGAGAGACGTTAGAGAAGGCGAAGTTAGGGAGGGGGCTATCGAAAGAGAAGAGGAGGAGGGAGAAGGAGAGAGGTAGGAGACGGAGGAGGGGGGAGGGGAAGGGAAGAAAGACCCTCCAAAAGGGAAGGAACAGTAGCAGGAGCATAAGTATGAGTAGCATACAGCCCACCCTCTCTGTCTTTTTCCCCTCCCTCTCCGTCTCGCTCTGTTTTCCATTCTCGAGCTCATCCGCCCTCTCCCTCTTCTCACCCCTTTCCCTCTCCTTCTCGTTCTCTCTCTCCACCAAGTGTTCGATCACATAGATGTCATCCGCCTCCACAGCCTCAATTGCGGCGTATCCCCACTCCGCCCTCCTCTCTCCCAGTCCGATGTTGTTCTCCACTGACTTCCCCTCTTCGCACAAAGATTCCTCTGCGCTCATAATCTCCGTCTCGCCGTCTCCGTCCTCCCACACTCCCTCCCCGAAAATATCTTCGCTCAGGTAGAGGTCAGTGGGGGAGAACACTTCAAATTGAGAGTGTTCGTAGGGAGAGAGGAAGGTGAATGGATTAGGGGGACGAAGGAGGGAGCAAGGAATGAGGAGGAGGGGGAGGAGGGGGTAGGAGGAAGAGGAAGAGGAAGAGGAAGAAGAGGAAGAGGAAGAGGAAGAGGAAGAGGAAGAGGAAGAGGAAGAGGAAGAGGAAGAGGACGAAGAGGAAGAGGAAGAGGGTTGAGTCGGATGGGCAGAAGGAGTGATGAAGAGAGAGAGACCTATAGAAGAGGAGGGAGAGGAAGAGGAGGACGAAGAGGAGGGGGAAGAAGGGGATGGCGAGGCGGAAGAAAAAGATGAAGAGGGAGAAGGAGATAAAGAAGAGACAGAGGCAGATATGGAGGAGGAGGAGGAAGAGGATGAAGAGGAAGAGGAGGAAGAGGATGAAGAGGATGAAGAGGAAGGAGAGGGCGATGGTGAAGAAGGAGAAGAAGAGGAGGGAGAGGGTGCGTTCGTTTTAGACAAATCACCCGAGTCCTCTGTTTTCCCTTCTCTTCTTCTCGCTCCTTCTTCTCTTGCAGTAATCATCGATGGTTTTGTTTTCTTTTCTGCTCCTCCATGACTTAGTGTCTACATTTAGAGAGAAGCTGAGTTTGTCTCTATCTTCCTTGAACAGGGTGGTCAGTGCGTCCACTCTCTTCTCCCACGGAGCCATGGGTCTTACTGTTGAGCACTCAGTCATGCACACACAAGTAACCCTGCCCCTCTCCTTCTTCTCCTTCTCCAACTGCCTCTTCTCCCTCTCCTCCTTGGCTTTCCTATCCTCGTCCTTCTTATGCCCTCCTCCGCCTCCCCCTCCCCCTCCCATCCCCCCTAGTCCGAAGGGGTCATCGTCCCCTCCTCCCAGTCCGAAGGGGTCATCATCTCCTCCTCCCAACCCAAAGGGGTCATCTCCGTCTCCCCCTCCCAGTCCAAAGGGGTCATCGTCAGCACCTCCTCCCAACCCAAACGCATCACCCTTCGATCCCCCTCCCAGTCCGAATGGGTCGTCATCGTCCCCTCCTAGTCCAAACGGGTCGTCGTCTGCATCATCCCCAAACAAAGAGTCTTCCCCTCCCAACGCATCAGTCTTCTTCTTCTTCTGTGCGGCCTTCTTCGCTGCCTCCTCCTTCTCCCTCTCCTCCTTCTCCCTCTGCTTCTGTTCCTCCTTCTCCCTGTCCCTTATCTCCTTCTTTGCTGCCTTGCTCAGTTTTTTTCCCTCATATCTTCCTTTTCTTCCTCAGCCTCACCTGGCTTGAGAACACGGAGAAAGTCTTCCCGATCTGAGTGAGGGCAGAGGAGAGGGATGCAGGCTTAGCGGAAGAAAGTCTGTGGAGGGGGTCAAGAGGAGAAGATTGGGGTACTGGGGAGGAAGAGAAGGATGAGAGAGAGGCGAGAGTGGAGGCCGTCGGACCAGTGATTGACCCTCTGAAAGTACTCGAGGAACGAGCGCCGAGGAAGGCGAGGGACTTGGCGTCGGAGAAAGAGACGGAGGAGGTAGAGGAGGGGGAAGGGGCGATCGATGGCGCAAGAGAAGCGGCGAGAGAAGCAGCTGAAGACATCGTAGGATGGGGGATGGAGAAGGAGGAGGTTGAAGAAGGAGCAACCGAAGCAAGCGAAGAGTGTATGGAGGAGAAGGACGATGACGATGACGAAGAGGAGGAGGAGGAGGAGGAGGAGGAGGAAGAGGAAGAGGAGGAGGAGGGAAGGATAATGGAAGAGGAAGAAATGATGGATGACCTAGTCTTTTCTCAGGAGCGAGGGATGAGACGAAGGCAGATGGGTACGCAGACAAGATAGTTGACGAGGTGGAAGAGAGGGCAGGGAACGAGGGAGTGGAGGGGAGGAAGAAGGAGGAGAAGGCGTTGAGGAGGGCCGAGACGTAGGAGGAGAAGGGGTCAAGAGAGAGACTATCATTGCTCTGGCTCAAGTTCTGTATAAATCCGAATGACGATAACTTTCTACGCCAATAAAACAGCCCTAGTTCGTCCCTCTCCTCCCCCTTCCTCTCCCCCTTCCTCTCCCCCGCCCTCCCCCTATCTCTGACCCAGTTTCCATCCCCATCGACCTCCTCCACATGAAGTCCCTCTCCCTCTCTCCCTCCCTCTCTAGGTCTCTGTCTCTGTCTCCATCTCCTAGACCCGTCCACCCCCCTCCCTCCTCCACCCTCTTCGCCCTCTCTCTTCTCGGATCTAAAATGAACAGGTGTGCATATGGTTTTCCAAAAACAGCGAACTCAGAGGAGAATTCGGTAGAAGAAGAGATGGAATAATACGGCGCGTGGGCGAAGGAAGAGGGGGGAGGAGGAGGACGAGAGGGGAAGATCTTTTTTCGTGGGACATGAGAGAGGAAGAAGACAGATACGAAGACAAGCCATGTGAAGGAGAGGCAGTGTGGTGGGCGGACTCTCTTCCATCCCCCCTCTCTCTCTCTTTCTCTCTCTCTTCCCCTCTCTCCCCTCAGAGGGAGGGAGCCCGGCCCAAAGGGAGGGGAGAGGGAGACGAAGAAGAACCCAGGTGAACATCAGATGGTCTGAGTCCTCCTCCTCTCCCCACCTCCCTTCCCCCTCTTTTCCTGCCTGGCGGTTTCCCCAGGTTGATTGGTTTTCCCAATTTGAGGGGTTTTCCCAATTTGAATCGAACATTCCTCTGACAACGACATCGAGAGAGTGTTCTGCGTCCCTCCTCCTCCTCCGCATCCTCTCCCTCGCCCTCTTCGTCCGAACCCTTCTTCTCCTCACTCCTCCCCTCACCCCACATCGTATCATGCAAAAGGGAAGAAGAAGAAGCACGAGAAGGCTTAGTGGACGATGACAATACATCCGAAGCAGAGGGCTCGATGATGCCATCGGAAATCAGGAAGAGACGTCGAACAGCATCCGAAGACGAGTAGAATGCATCTCGGAGAATTAACATCTCGTCCAGCTCCTCTCTCCACCCTGCTCCTCTGAGTCAATATCCTCCTTCGCCTACCCCCTCCATCCACCTCCACCCTCTCCTTCTCAATCACGATCAAGCACTTCACCCTCGTCCCTACGCCTCCTCTCCTCCTCTTCTCGCCACTTAGCTGCCCTTTTCTTAGCCCTCTCCTCCTTCCTGACTCTCTCCCTCTCCTTCTCCCTCTCCCTCGACCCCATCCCTATCCTTTGATCCCCAGAAATTAACCCTTCAGCAGCCTTCTTCCTCCTCTCGCCCTTCTCCTTCTCCACCCTCTCCTTCTCCTCTTTCTCCCTTCTCTCCGCGTTCCTCCTTTTCATAGATTTTTCCATGAAAGTAACGGATTTCACGTCGGTGACGTTAGTCGAAGATTCTAGTCGTTCAATTTGAGAAAGGACGTCCACTGAGTCAGGAAGTAAGATTTTTATGTTACCGTGGGAGAAGAGATGAAAGCGATCACCTGGGGGGACGAAGGGAAAGTACGATAGAAGGAAAGAGGGGGGAAGGGACCCGAGAACGCTCGAGGAGGAGGTGCAGTGATAGGAAGGGTGGAGGAGGGGGAGGCGGAGGAAGAGGAGAAGGAAGAGGCGGAGGAAGAGGCGGAGGAAGAGGATGCTTTGGATAAGGGTTTGGACTCAGGGATATGAGGAGGGGGAGAAGGAGTGGGGCAGAAGAAGGCGGGAAGGAGGAGGAAGGAGAGCCAAGACTTTGTGAGGAGGAGGAGGAAGGAGGACGGATTGGGAGGGATACACGAAGTGAATGCCAGTTTGAAGAGGAGGAGGTAGAGGTGGTAGGAGATGTTTAGAAGGTAGGGAACTGAGAGGGAGGGGCGGGGGAAGACACGAGGGGATAGCTGAAAGAGTCCAGGTACTCTGAGAGAGAGCAGGAAAAGGGGAGGGAGGAGGAGGGTGGCGTAGCGGTAGAAGAAGAAGAGGAGGACGATCCGGATGAAGAAGAGGAAGATCTTGTGTTGGAAGTCACTATCCCAGAGAATTTCTCCAAGACTTGCTTGTACTCAGTCCACTCTTCTCCTCTCCATATCCATTTTCTGCTCCTTCCCCGTCCTCTCCTTCTTCCACCCTAGGTTGTTCCAGTCAAATTGAGAAGATAGGCCCCGTGCTCTCCAAGCTGGAGAATACGGAGGAGAAGGGAGAAGGAAGGAATGGAAGAAAAGAGGGGGGAGAGGAGGAAGGAGGGGGCAAAGCAAACATAAAGAAGGAAGATGAGGGAGAGAAGAGGCGAGGGAGGGTGGGGAAGGCGTTAGAGACCGAAAGGGAAGCGCGGAAAGAGAGGGAGAGGAGTAGAGGCCAGAAGAGTTCAAGTCCGAGGTGAGGAAGAAGACAATAGTGAGGGAGAGAGGAAGTAGGATGAAGGAGGGGCTGGGAGGAAGAGGAAGAGGAAGAGGAAGAGGAAGAGGAAGAGGATGAGGATGAGGATGAGGATGAGGAAGAGGAAGAGGAAGAGGAAGAGGAAGAAGAGGAAGAGGAAGAGGGAACGGAGTGTTGTTCGATCGCGGGCTTTGAATGACTGGCAGAGAGAGAATATGAGATAGACGGGCGAGCAGAGGAAGGGGGGAGAATGGTTCGTGAGGAGGAAGCAGAAAGGGCGGAAGAGGACAGAGGGGTGGGGAGAGGATGAGAGAGAAGAGTCCTCCTTTACCTTGGAGCAGAAGGAAATGAGGGAAGAGAGAGAAACGAACGAGGAGGGAGAGAGCAAGGGAGAGAGGGGGTAGGGAGATAGGGGGGCAGATAGGGAAGAGCTATTGCTCCTGCAAGAACCTCCCATAACAGGGGGGCTCGTCCTCCCGTCCTCTTCTCCTTCTCCTTCTCCCCGTCCCTTTCCTTTTCTTTATTTTCTTCTCCGTCTACGCCTCCTCCTGCGCCTCCCCGGCGTTGTTGTTGTTGTAGCTGTTGTTGAGGTTCGAGTTGCTATAGCTGTTATTCATATTATTGTAGCTGTTGTTGTTGTTGTTGTTGTTGTTGTTTTCTGCCTCCAATGTGACTGCCTTTGAATATTGCTGAATCATATATGCTGGGATCGGAAAGAGGCTAGTCGTTATCTGCTGTGCAGCTGCTTCTACAGAGAAACACGAGAGGGAAGGATGCGAGGGCTGAGCGAGGGGGAAGAGAAGAGGTAGGAAAGGTGGGTGAGGTCAGGATCAAGGATCATCTCCGAGAGAGAGTTCATCGACCTGTCCCTTCCCCTTCTTCCCTCTCTCATTTCTCTTATGTAGTTAACCTCGGAAAAGGAGTCCTTCGCCTCTTTCAGAACCATATCCTCCTCCCCCGTATGCTCCTCCGTATCCTCCTCTAGTTCCTGCTCCCCCCACTTAGTTCCATCCTCAGACCCCTTATCTTTCTCCTTCTCCTTCTCCTTCTCCTTCTCTCGGTCTCTCCCTCTGTCTTCATCCTTTTTCTCCTTCTCCTTCTCCTTCTCCTTCTCTTTTTCCTTCTCCTTCTCTTTCTCCTTCTCTTTCTCCCTCTCCCTCTCCCTCTCGGCCTCGATCTTCTTCATGGATTCAGATATTTTTCTATGAAGGTCAGATATTTCCTTTACCTTGAGGAACTTCCCTCTTTCGTTTTGCACGTGCATCGCTGTTTCCAAAATGTTTATGTCAAAAGAAGATGAGGAAGAGGAGGACAGGAGGGAGGCGACTGTCGCAGAGGAGGTGAGGGAAAGAGAGGGAGGTAGGTCGTCGGAGGAAAAAGAAGAGGAGGAGGAGGAGGGGGAGGAGGAGAGCGAAGTGTCATCTTCCTCAACTGTAACAATAGAGATTTGGATAGCATTCTTATTTGCACTTTCCTTGCCCTTCCCCTTCCCCTTCCCCTTCTCCTTCTCACCCTCCCTTTCCTTCTCCCTCCCTCCCCCTGCCCCTTTTCTTGTCCCCTTCTCTTCCCCTCTCTCTCTCTCTCTCCTGCTCCCCCAACCCTTCTCCTTCTGCTCTCCTGCTCTCATCCTCTCCCCTCCCCCTTCTTTGACTTGTGCTCTCCGCTTTGTTTATTTCATCGACTGCATCTCCTCCCATCGCCTTGTGAAAGATGTCCTCAAGTCCGAAGTGAAGAGGGTCGTAGTCTTTGCTTTTCAGTCCACTTGAAGCTGAAGGAACGAAGCAAGAGAGTTCGTCCAATTCGACGTTGGAGACGACAGAGGGGGCGGGGGAGGACGGAGGCAAAGAGGAAGAGGAGGAGGAGGAAGAGGAGGAAGATGAGGGATGACGAAGCTGGGGCAATGGCAGAAGGAGGAAGGGGAAGGGAGGAGACGGTAGAGGGAGAAGAGAAAGATGGGAGGGAAGAATGAGATTCTAAAAGGTCAGATCTCCAACTTAAAGAGGAAGAAGATGAAGAAGAGGAAGACGAAGAAGAAGAAGAGGAAGAGGTGGAAGAAGAAGGGGCAGACGAGGGGGTGGAAGAGGAGGAGGAGGAGGAAGTGGAAGATGCGAGTGAGGAGAGAGAGGAGGAAGACACGGAGGAGATGGAGGAAGAAAGAGACTGAACCTCTTGACCGTTGGAGATGAGGGAGGCGGGGGAAGAAGAAGACAACTTGACGCATGCGTTGACAAAGGAAAAGAGGAGGTCGTCGGACCCAGCCCTCTCCTTCTCCTCCTCCCTCTCCCTCGCCCTCTTTGCCTGCGAAGTCTCTTCTGAATGGTACAGAGAAAAGGACGAAGACAACGAAGACGAGGAGGGAGGAGATGCAGACGGAGGAGCGGGCAAGGAAGAGGTGGAGGAGGAGGAAGAGGGGGATGACGATGAGGAGGAAGAGGAAGATGAGGAGGAGAGGAAAGGAAGAGCCTGTCCCCCCTTTCCCCTCCGCTTGGCATTCCTGAAATCCAGCAGCATCGAAACGACGCCGTCGGAAGAGAAGGCGTCCTCCCTCTCCCTCTCCCTCTCCCTCTCCCTGTCTCTCTCATCCCTGTCTTCTCCCTCTCTCCTCCTTCTCTTATCCCTTCCCTCCGCCCCCTCATCCTCCCTTCCTTCTTCCTCTTCCCTCACCACTCCCAATCCCTGTCCCTGCGCCTGAGCCCCCACTCCCATCGCGACAGCTGCCTTTCTCCTCTCCATCTCATACTCCAAAAGCACCTCTTCCACCCCTCTGTCTTCCCCATCCTCAGCCAATGCCCTTCCTCGCTCGATCTCCCCCTCCTCTTCCCCTCTTCTCGTTCTTGTATCAAGTCCTCGCTTGAAGGAGCTGCCCTCACCCCACTTGCATCAGAAATCAGGAGGGGAGACGAGAAGACGGACGACTGTGCGGACCAAGAGGAGGAGGAGGAGGAGGAGGACGACCCAGGTGGGGGAGAGGGAGAGTCAGCGCTACCATTGGGAGAAGAGGGAGATCGTGAGTACAGGGAAGAGGGCGAGAGTGGGGGAGACAAGGTTCTCCGAGACCCTCCGGGAGAATAGGGACTTGCACCACTTGCGGTCCCCTCTCTCTCCCTCTCCATCTCCTTCTTGTCTGTGGAATGGACCGTGGATGACCGATATCCGAATCTATGGATATACGCATTCACCCTTTGCATCGACAGCAACGAGTCCTCGTTCGACGAAGTAAGCTTACATGCCAGTGAGTACAGACGGTCTTCCTCCTTCCGCCCCACCACCTGGTCGTTGAAAAACCACAGCAGCCCATCGGTCATCTTTCCTAGCTTCTGCTGCCCCTCCGCACCCTCTCCTCCCTCCTGCCCTTCCCCTCTGTAGCTTTCGCCTTCGCCCTCATTGTACGCCTCCTCTTTGTTCCGGTAGCTGTCCAGCACACTACCCCTCCCTCCCGCAGGCCCTCCGTCATTATTTTGCATCGACCTCACCCCTGGGAACTCCAACCCATGCGTATACCCGAAAAAGATCTCCTCCGCTTCATCTGCGTTCACATGCGCCCTCGCCAGCACCTCCTGGATATCTGCATCGCTCATCTGGACCACGTCCTTCGCGTTCAGCTCTTCCGTGATTAGGTTTGCCATGCTGTACATTGAATTTGATGACATGGAAGAGTAAAGAGACGCAGCAGATGTGGACGACATGCGATACAAATTAGCGTCATTGGAGGCATTGCTGGTCATCGAACTCCTCGCAGAGAGAGGGTCGCCCGCACCGTCATCCATCACCAACGCCGTCGCAGAGTGACCATTCACAAATGCATGCATGTTGTCTCTGCTAGCAAATGTCTGTTCGGGCGTGGGGAGAGGGGGAGGGAGGAGAAGGAAGGCTGTGATCCCAAGTGTACGTCATAATTTGAATTTGATGTACGTATTCCCTGAGCGAACCCACCATCCTCATCCCCGTTGTAAATGTGGCGTTCTCCACCCCCATTTGGAGAACCGAATCCGTCGCTTATGGTAGAGATTCCACTCTGTTCTCTCAGAAGAGAAGTGGCGCTGGAGTGAGGGAAAACTCAAGAGAAGAGTCTTCTCTCTTAGACAAGCCTCCTCTGCCCAGGGCAGAGCCAACGCGGTCCCTCATCAACGCAGAGGATGGTTCGGGCATGAAAAAGTCTTCCGAGTCATCCTCATTGCGTCCACTGCTGTGGATATCTGAAGAACTCCTCCCTCCCAACTTCTTTTCTGCAAGACGTTCACTCGATCTTCTGCTCAATCCTCCACTTCTTATGGACCTTTCTCTGGGGCTTAAATTGACAACCATGGGAGTTGAATTCTCTTGCAGCATGGGATCATTTCCACGTAAAGACTCTAATCTTTCATGAATAGAAAATCCGGAGCCACGTCTACTGCCAGCAGGAGAAATTACCTCATCCAATGGAAGCGACAAATTATTGTCTGTATTCATTTAAATCAACTCCGTTTTGTACTATATACGATATATGAAACGTTTTTATGTATATATTTGGCTAGAAAAAAATAACTCCAGAAAAAAAACGATCAGTAAAGTTATTCTTTGTTTCTCAGTCTCTTCAGTTTCTTCAAACGATTTTTTTGAGATATGCTGATTCAAATTTCCACTAGTAATGAGAAACTGTGTACAAATGCATAGGGGAGCTGCTTCGCGATGGAAATGAAACGAAGGACTGTTTGTGTACGCAAGGCGGTTTTAAGTATAAATATGTTTTGTTTGCTTGAATGAAAATCTCATTTGCGGACGTCAACATAGCCTCTTCTCTAGAATAAGGTAAGGCATCTACTCTACTGTTGTGAGCTACATAGTGTGGCTTGGAAATAGCACGGAAATTATCAACTAAACGTATTAGGAGAGACATGTAATGTAGAATCTATATATATGGTTTACTATTATATGCGTTGGTAGTTATTTGTCGGCGCTGGAAATATGTAGAGTAAGAGATTATGTAAATTTGAGTGAAGATGAAACACATTCTAGAATGTTTGTCAAACAGTATTTGGAAACACTCTGAGAAGGAAAGCGTGTAGAATGATTTGGAATAATGGCGATGTCAGTAGATCAATGAGTTCAGCAATGTTCGAAATTTGCATGCAGCATAAAACGAGCTGGGCCTACACGTAAACTTTACTGAGCATGTACCTAGCAAACATAACGTAATTTGGTATGTTATGTGAAGAATCCAAGTGCATTTGACAATTTTCTTGGTGCACATGACATATTTCAAATCTTTGAAAAAGAAACTAGCTCGAAATCAGTTGACAAAAAGAAGCAAAACAAATACAGTGAACAACTGGAATTTACACGCATATGCACTAACCACTTCATAGAATCGAACAAGTACGGTTGTGTGTATAGCAATAAATGAATGAGCAAACAGAATGTATAAAAATGTACTCTACAGCTGAGTCCAAGAAAATGAGATAAAGAAACATGAAACTGTGGAAACAATTCGGCCCAAACAAATGAGTCCTGAAACAGAGAAATATGATTTCACTCAGATTTACTGTTTGGAGAATTTGTAACCACATAATAACAGACGCAGCATATGCAGTAATTGTATAGTAGCATATTAATTTGCTACGCGTGTGCTGATCTGTTCCAGCTTGGACTAGTTGTGTTTGTTTCATTCATTTGCTCAACTGTGCCGAACTCTTTTAAGCGTACCACATTTCAATGTATGTCATTCCTATATGATAATCTGGTTTTCTTGTCCAATACATCACCTGTATCGCCACTTCTAGCGTATCTAGCTTATAGATGTTGGTAGCATTCAAGTACGCTTGTTCACGTACGTGTATATTTTGTGGATTTGAACGTTTAAAGATGTGCTTTCACTGGTAAACAAACATGTTTCAACAAGAGGTGTATGTAAGAGCTGATCCAGTGTATATTTTTTATGAGCATGTTTCACTAACGATATATCTACTAGTTAGTTTCAACTTGAAAACAAACAAAGTAAAGAGCTTGCGCTATCCAAAAAGTACAGTGAATGAACGCATGGAAAGGCACTCTGAAGGGAGAAATAAAAACATTACAAAATGTATTGGCAGTAATATTTAATAAGCAGTCTAAACAAGCATGGAATATGGTTTCTTTTTTTAGTAAATTGATGCCCACATGAGCAAACTAATAATAATATTCATGGCGAGACCATTAAAAAAATAACGGTTACATAAAAAAAAAAAAAAAATCCCTGACAGTGTGTAGCGACACGCCCCCTTTTCGTGTCGTCCTCTTTTTTCCCCCCTTTTTTTCTCCTATGTGACTTATAGATAAACGTTGAAATATTGACGAGTAGGTTATTTACAAAACATGGAAATGTACCACCTTATAACTATTTGTTTGTTTATTTAATATTTTTATATTTTGTAACTAACGATTATGTGTGTTTCATGCGTTTTACAGGGATCTTGGGGAAACTATAATTAGACGAACATGACTTTCACAATAGAACCAAGAAAATTGGAGCATTTCGTTTGCACAGTGGTGCTTTTATTGTTCCTTTCAGTAAGTAATATATCGTATGCGGAAGAACAAGTGTACACAATTCCAAAAGTAGAGATGATGTCTGCTGTGGATACAAGCACTAGAGAATTTCTACTATCTTACATCCCCCTAGTTCAATGGAAACCGCAAATTTTCCAAGGAGATTACATTGTATTGAACACGTCTCAAATCGGAGTGTTTTCTTCTGCGTCGTGTTTCTTTGAGAACACTGTAACTCTTGAAAGAACTTCAATGCAGGTGCAGGCGACTACCTCACAAACAACGTTTAC
The DNA here is from genome assembly GCA_035043665.1 of Drosophila quasianomalipes. Classification (NCBI taxonomy): domain Eukaryota; kingdom Metazoa; phylum Arthropoda; class Insecta; order Diptera; family Drosophilidae; genus Drosophila; species Drosophila quasianomalipes. Next base: position 78,380 of record JAWNMU010000152.1, on the reverse strand, counting down.
GGTTCCTTTGACAGCAAGTGTTTTATCAGAGCGATACTCAATCTACTGTTCGAGTGTAAACTTTGATGGGAAATCTATTCCCACTACAGGACTCGTCCTCACGGATGCATTTTATACGTTGAGCGAAGCGAGTAGCTATACACAGAAGAGTCATATCTCCAACACTATTACGTTGGACAACCCCTACGCAGGAACAACAGCTACCTCAATTGCAACAACGACGATCACAAGAGAGAATAATGTGACAGGAACTAATAGCGGGTCGGTTTGGTTCGATAATGGAGCCTCCAGTAACGAAGGACTGAAGATAACGTCAATGCTGATCGGGAAGTCCAAGCTCTTCTACGGGTTCAATGGGGAATGCACCGTGTATCCCACGCAAAACAGGCAACTTTTGCCCTCCAACGATATCGTCATTCAGAGAGCCAACTCAGGCACATCCTACATCATCTCAACGCAGAACTTGCCTGCGACAACTCCCTTCGCAGTGGTGTGCGTGAGCATGAAGCCCTACCTGTCTGCCATGGACAGATATATGACTCTCCTCAACAACAGAATCCAAGTCACCGTTCTCTTCAGTGACAGCTCCAGGGTGGTATTGTCTGTCCCCCAAGAGTCTTCTTCCGTGCTCCTGCCTATCCAGCACAACTCGGGTTCCCTCTCCTTTGCGAACCCCTACGCAGGTGAAGAGTCGGGCTTCACGATCAAGAGCAACTCCTGGGACTTCATCCATTCACTCGACTTCAACACACTGATTCCAGGGATCATCAACACTGGGTTCACCTTGGAAGGAGAGGCTATTGCACAGGGACAACAGATCCCTGGGTATACCGTAACTTACATGGCTGGGTGGAACCCCATTGGATGGCCTGGTCCTTGGCCTGCTTATGTGAAGAAACCGAACCCAAGCTCAGTCAAAAATACTGCGTCTGCGCTGTGGATCGGCCCCCTCTCCCCCGACTCCAAGAACCTTAGCATCGTATCAAAAGACCAAACCACTTTGTACTTCGGCAACTACCTGGGAATCATTACATACAGAATGCAATTTGACCTCACAGGCTTCCTCCCTGACTCAGCTTTCATTTCTGGAAGGTACTCATGTGACGACTACTTTGCTGCAATGAGGCTAAACGGAGTGACTGCATTTACTGCTACTGCAGGGTATTACAGGACGGCGTGGCACTCCTTCAACTTGTCTTACGGATTCGTCGATGGAGTGAACATCCTCGAACTAGACATCGACAACTCAGCCGCAAGTGAGACCGGATTCATGTGAGTATACTAAAGTAACCATGAGTTGCAGTATTTTATTATTGGTCGATAGCCACATATATATGTAGATCGGATGTGCTTCGTGTCGTGGCTAACTAATCGTTAAATGTGTTCATGCTCATATATTACTATGTATTTGCTCTTCTCAGTTTCGATTGGAACGGCACTGCAGCAGAAACCGATGTGTCAAGAGTTGCTTCATATTTCTATGTCGGGTTGTTTGTTCCTTTGTGGTGGCCTGAAGTAGATGGAATTCCAAACTGTTCATTCACCGCCATGTATAACGGCTACACAATATTCGCTGGCTTAGACGTCTCAATGTACTACAGTGAAAGAGCTACTGTGGACTACGGTTATGGAAAGCTTTTGTATGTACAGCCCAATGTGGGAAACAACAAGTACCTGCTCATAGGATCGGTCAACACTGCCAACTTTACTTTGCAGTGCCCAAGTGGAATAGTGGTACCCCTCGAAACCAAGGACTCTGTAGGCTTGAATAATGTGTTCGAGCTATCTGCGCTCTCTTTGCTTAGTATCCCGTATGCCATCCAAACCCTGATCTACCCTATGATGCTCTCCTTCTCCGCTGAATTCTTGTATACCACTGGCCTTGCGGATTCATTGGCTCTGAGGTTTGATACTGCGTTGGACATTCACACCATTAATACTGGATACGTGTACACATTCGACGCTATCTCAGCTTCTACCTCGTTTGACTTCACTCAGGCGCAGTGCTTCTCTTCAACGTCAGACATCGTGATTACCCAAAGACTAGCTAGTTCAACACAAATCGTAATGTCCATCTCACCACTCAGCAATATATCGAATCAACAGAATCTAACAGTGGGTTGTGATAACATACATTATTCCACCAGTTCGTTCTCTGATTTACCCGAGATAAAAGTCTCAGTGTCTAACAGTACGGGAGAGTTGTTGGAATATAGGAAAGCACAGTCTACGTACAAACATTGTGAGTTCCCTACAAATTCGTACGACACCTTCGGACGCATTCCCCTCCAATTCCGAATTAAGCCTGGCCAACTTCAACTGAGCTAGCTCTAGTCTCGCAATCTTATATGAATACCTTTTGTATGTATGCACAGTTTATTTATGTGATGCATATATGTATTTCATTATGTCATTTCTGTCTGTTCTTTACTGCGTTTAGTGTCTTTAGTTTACTTTATGATTATGTATAATGTGTGTAGTTCAGTAGGATTTATTTTCCTGTGTCTTTTTGTTGTTTATGCATATTTGAAGTTATATTTCCCCGTCATTCTATGTGTGTATAGTAGTGTGTGCATGTATGCATTGGTTGTTGAATACCGTAAGTGCTTGTAGTTCACCTGCATACATGTATCGCACGTTTGTTTGTTTTCTTTTACATATGTGTGTATGTTTATTATATTTGTTTGTGTATATTCATTCTTGTTGGTTGTCAAGCAATATTGTACAATTCATTTGTGCACTGTTGCACACGGTTGTATAAGAATAAAACGATATTATTTTTGTCGATCTAAAGAACACGGTAGAACTCATTTCATTGTGTGATCAATGAACAATATGTTGCGAAGAACGTTCATGAAACCATGAACGAAAGAGTAAGAAAATATTGAATGGCGAAATAGCACGTAAGATGTTACCATTGACAACAAGACGAAAAAATAAAACAATGTAAATAAATATAATCATACTCAATATAAGTTGTCGATATACAAGTTCATCCCAATTAGTCTAGTGGCTAGGATAGTGCACTCTCACTGCACAGACACGGGTTCAATTCCCGTATTGGGAATTTCTCTTTTTGATCAAATATAGTGGTTGCATCTTGAATTTCACTTGTAGTCAGCGATATTGTTGACCCTCAATGTACGACTTTCAGTCCCACAGATATGTTTTTCTTGTTATTTGCACGCACACAATTACATATCATTCTTTTACCAAAACCATTTGACCCAGAGCGAGAATATACCGATAGACCGACACATGCACTGGTAGAAACACGCATTGTTATAAGATAAAGAGATCAACTAAACATGACGAGACTGGCAATGAAGGACAATAAAAGAAAAGGACTCGTCGCATATGGCTGTGCCAATCCGACGTCCCTGCTACCCTTCAGCTATTAGAACAACTCGATTTTATTCTGGTTAAACGAAATCAGTACAATTGGATTACCTAAGTCCCTAACAAGAAAAACAAGAAACAAAGGATTTCCGATTTGGCTTCGCAAGAAAACAACTTAGAAGCGGAGCTTCTGGTAGAGGAAGGAGACTCCGTTGGAGGGCTTGGTTCCACGCTCGAAGTACCTGCGAGGAAAGAGACAGTACATAAATAAATAACAATAGAAATGGTTAGCAAATGGATTGCATATCGAAACAAATGAATACACACTAATACATGTACAAACAAACATGACATGAGGCAAACACGACATACTTCTTCTGGAGGATAGCACGGGTCTTGGAGGCGAGCTCCTGGTTCTTCTGGGAGAGCTTCTCAGTGATGTTGAGGGCCTTGAAGTCGAAGTCCTGAGTGGAGGTCTGGTAACGGGTGGGGATGAGGTGCTGGTAGTTGATGACCTTGACGAAGGTGGTGAGCTTGGAGCGGCTCACGATCTTCTTCTTGGAGAGGTCCTTGGTGACCTTCTTAGGGGCCTGGTTGATTCCGACCACGATGGCGTGGGGGAACTTGTACTTCTTGGATCCGCTGTCGAAAGCCTTGACGACGACAGCCTTCTTTCCGGCGTGACGTCCAGCGAGGACGATGACGACACGTCCAGCCTTGTAGCTGAGGGGAACAAACAGTAAGACATTTAGACGAATGAGAAAATTGATGTACAAAAATAGCTCCCCAACGAATACCGATAACGGCATATGTATATATATATATATATACTGCATGTACGATAGATATAGAAGACGAAACTTCCACAATACAAAAAAGAAACAAAAAAAAAGAAGAGGAAAAGCAGAAAATAAAACCCATCCGTAGAATAACAACGGGACACTAGACTGTATTTCATTCTTTCTCGCAATGCTAGACACTGCAAAAAAGTAAATGAATATGTACACTTCTCTCATTGACCATCAACATCAACAAGATAGATAGACTCATCACATTATTTGTTTAGCAACGTAAGGACAAACTAATTAATTGCAAATGTCTGGAGGATGAATGCAGAGGTAAAGAAACAAGTAGGAATTCAACCAAAATCGAAATTCGAGACAACAAAAACCAAAAATAACTTACATCTTGGAGCTAGTGGCAGCAGTAGACATTTCTTGAAGAATAACGCGAAGTTGTTGTTCAACTCAATGAATTAAGAAAAACATTTGTATCCTCTTACAATATATTCAGAAAAGAATATAATTCAGATTTTTTATGGAAATTAGAGAGCAGGTAGTAGTTTTACTTGACACAAATGTACATTCATGTACGTAAAGCATATGTAATCGTAGCAGAAGTTTCCTTACACACTAGTAATTAACATATTGTTTGTATTTTAGAACCTCTTTTTTAATTTTTGTGTACCTTTTTAATATTAGAGGAAAATAAATAAATATATGTGTGTTGATAAGTGTATTTACCGTATATGATGTGTAAATTCATAGATAAGTATGCAATATGTAATATTTACATTCGTACTGTGTTATAATGAACGTTGTATATGTTATTGTTGTATTGGTAAATACGTCTACAACCATCTGAATCTCATCTTAGATAAAACCAAAGAGCGTTTCAACACGTCCCCATATAGATGGTCATTATCATTCGAGATTTCAATGTGTTGTTAGTGGTATTCCCTGGAAGCACGACTATATAATGATGCATAACCCAGAACAGGCTCACTTTTGTGATAGTATATGACAGAGAATTTCTGCACGAACGTCGTTAAATGTCAAAGAGATCTAGATGATTCTAAAGTACCAAATTCTGACGAAATGGGTATATTGTATATAAGTCTAGACCCACATATGCGATGGTATATTATTAATCAAAACATCGACAGAAAGTCTAATGGAATTGGGATTTTTAACAAACACTTCTAATCTCTATTTCTTAATCAAGATTATTATACAATGGCAATTTGTTTTTAAAATAAATACATTTTGTGTTGTGAGGTTTTGTTGCTTATACGTAAAAACTACACACGACAAGTTTTAGCGCGTAAAGAAGAACTTTTGTACTCTCTGAAACTTTGTAGAAATTCTTAACATAAGTTTCAAATAAATAAGTGCGCAAAACATGACTTATATAACTTTTTAATTTATAAATAATTCTAAACCTTATATTTTGTCTTAGTATTTATATTTATATGTATGTTTATACCATTTCATATAGAGTAAATGTATAGATTACATATTGTGCTTCGCATATTCACAAAGATAATATCAGTACTGTTGTATAAGTTATTCATGAACTGTTGCATAAACAACGCTTAGTAGGAACATATTTTATTAATATTTAACAATAGTGCTGTTTTCATTACATACGTTTAAAATGACTCTTTAATTTTTTTTGTATTGTCTGTATTTTAAAAATGCCTTATTCCCCCAGTGCAATGGAACATTTTTAATTTGGTTCTTGAAACCAAATACCCTTGTTGTTATATTATTTATTTTTAAGATACTTTTTTCCTGTTATGTATTTTAAACATAAATACTACTGAAAGGAAGTTTTAGATTCTCTGCAGGCTTTCATATTTCAGACGGAAGTTCAATCAAGGATCCCCTACAACGAAAATATCTGGCATGAATGAGAAACTCAAGCCCTTGTTTTTCAGTTTTTTTCCATTAGTATAACAATATAACGTGTATAGAAATTCACACAATAGATTCTGTCACACACAAATTTCACCCCAGTAAATATATACTATAACCAATACAATGATCAAATTAAATAATGGAAAACATGGTTTGTACAAATGTTTAAATATTGGATCTTTACAATAGTATTTAATCTTCAACAAGACCAACTATTAATTATTTATATTTATAGTTATTTACGTATATTATGCCAGCACACATCATTCAAGTACAACACGTGATACGTCGATAAAGGAGATGAAACGTTTGATGTTCATTTTATTTTCAAATACAGTAAAAAAAAAGAATCAACTATCGAACGCTATTTAAGCAGAAGCCTCGGTAGCAGCGGCCTTGGCAGCAAGAGATCCCTTTCTGGCGTACTTCTGGTTGCGAAGGAACTTCTTGTCTCCTCTGTGAATGTGTTGGAGGCAAAAGAGATTTTGACATATTTCAGAGGGAAGAGAAAGTGTTGCATGTTAGTAACGACCAAGATAACACGATAAGGCAATTCAAAAAGAAAGAGTATCAGAAAGGTCGACACTTTAAAGCAATCAACAGCAACAGAGATGTTTATCATTTAGTAGGCCTTTCTTTTATCTTCTAGCTCATAACTAAATGACTACTCTCCATACAGTTCATGGATTCCTGAATCAAGAAGTCACACACCAAGCTGAGCAGTAAACAGATATAGATTCACAAACAAATGGTATTTATAGATGTACACAGAAACTACATACCCCTTGAGAGACACGAACTTGTAGTTCTTAGCCTTGGTGATTCCGTTACGGTGAGCCTTGGAGGCGACATTGCGGGCAGTGTGGTTCTTACGCTTGGCCATCTGAAAGAAGGAAACATGTTTACGAACAAAATTAGCTGTTGATTACATGCATTTTTTCACAAACAATTACACACTCGGCAGTTGTATAATTCATACATTTTAATATCCGAGGTCTTTATCGAATTCCAAAGCGCTCCATTATTATAGTTTGCATGAAGACATCTACGGAAGTAAAGGCCAATGAAAAATGTTGTAATTCATGATTAAGGAGAAAATAACGACACAATTCAGATTATATGTGCAAGTGTATGTACATTACGTACAAAACACAACTTCTACATGCTCTAAAATGCTAGACTACGTGCTTTAAAAAAGACATAGTATAGACTTATATTTTGTTTACAAAACCAGTCAAAATGAGAAACAAAAGAGGACCATGAGGCATAATAAGCTTATAGGGTGTTAATGCATGCATAATACACATATTAGTACAATTTAAATTGTTTAGCAGAGTTATTAGTACATTTCAATGCAATATTTTGAACTTCGTACTCCTAAATTGTGACAGGTTCTGTCGCTTTTTGACTGCATTTTTGTACTCGTTAAGATATTCAGAACTATAACTCTCTGAGCTCCTATACACGAGAGACGCAGTACACGTGTAACATACGCATTCGACACAAATACTTAACAAAATGCCAGTATATCGACTGAGCCGTGACCCACAAAGAAGAGTATAACGAATTTGAGTGGATACTTCTGGGATAAAGGCATGCAAGGAAAATCCATGGAGGGGTAACAAAGCTGTATTCGAAGAAAATAACTTGGTCAATTCTCTTCCTACGTAAAGGAGGTAGTTTGCAGTGATTGGGAATATGCGGTCTGTTCGCGCTATATAGAATTTGAAGAAGTAAACTGTAAGAACAGACAGAAGTACTAAGATCTCTTAAAATCGCCACCCATCCAGGTTACTTCAACCAAATTGTTTCTTTTTTACAAGTCATGGAATAATAAATTTGACCTCGACATGAGGCATATGTTTTTTAGTTTATTTTTTTTTTCGGTCGATTACAATTGACAAAGTTGATTGGCGGAGAATATGCTTCCCCATATTTACAGCACAGCATGATCAAATAATACACCAACTCACGCTCAAAAATTGGATTGAGTTCATCTTTATTTATGTGCACTACAAACACGCACACGTTCTTTCTTCTATTGTAATTTCCGCTACACAATATCTTCATTTTGCATAGTTATTTATTATTATTGTTAAAAATTTCCTACTACCCGCTTACTGCGCACATCGACCCCGCCCAAAAAATGTGTGCATGATTAACATCGAAACAACGTTCTATTTGAAAACAAAATATGGTAACACACAACTGTCCTAGTATACTACGCGTACTTTATGCTACCACATACACGCCTAACACAGTTTAATTCTATTTCTGCATTCATGCACGTATTCATTGTGCTTCTTTCATTAGACCAGACAGATCAACATCATTATTGACATCTGATTACTTACTCCCTGGTCATTAGTGCGTTAGAGAAAGCACTACATACCCTACACATACATTTGTTTTTGTCATCTGCACAGACTCGCCAAGGAGGAAACATGTATATTCAATCCGACGATGATCAGTTTCTAGATGTGAGCAGTGGCACTTCACTTCCTCACTTCAATAAAGCTTTTACTGAGCCACAGACAGAGCAGAGCCAACACTACGATAAATACCCTTCATCATATGATGCTATAGGTTGGTATGCCATTCACTGGCTAAAAAACATGTTCTTTTTCCACACTAAGCCATTTATGGCAAAAGCGACCAAGGTACTCCACCCACTTTTTCTCTTGAGTTTTGTTTTGTCCAAGCTCTATCTGATCGACGTTTTTCATCGAATTTATTGTCTTGCCTAGTGCACTTGCTTTGTTCTGAATGCTCATAATTCGTTTGGTCCAGATGCAATTGTTACTTTGTTTTTAATAAGGTCTCTCTATCACATTTCTTAACTACGTAATCGGAGGGTGAACTCACTGAGGATGATTCTCTTCCTCTCCTGTCCGACAGCGACACAGTTCGCACTAGCTTTGCGTTGTCTCAGGCGTGGAACAAAAAAATGGAGCAACACAGGAGGAACGGTGCACCTGATGAGAAGGTAAACGCACTTGCTTCCTTTCGTAAACACCCATATGAACGACATTACATATATTTTTGAGCTGCACACGATTAGACCCTCATCGAATGACATCATGATGCATACCTAACATTCCACAATACGATACTTGTACCTGCATACGGTGGGTATGCCTACCTCATGCACTATACATAGTTGTGGGTGTCGTACGTGAGTGTTTTGTTCCGTCTCTTCTGGAGGTCGTTGGCGTATCAGGCGCTGTTCGTGTCCTTGGAGAATGCTGGGAGAATGGCTCGAGCAGTTCTCGTAGGGATTGTGGTGGGGATTGTCAGGGAGTTCCAGGAGGAGGGTGACCACTCCTCGTTGAAGGTGAAAGAGTGGTGTGCGCCGTTGTGATGCTGGTTCTCTCTGTGGGGATTACAGTCGTCCACTGCATCTACTATCACAATGCTTTCGTATTGGGTATGAAGCTCCGAACCAGTGCAGTATGTCTCATTCACGCAAAGACAATGCGTCTATCCCCCTCACCCTGAAGCAGGTGGGCAACGGGAAGGTTATCAACTTGGTGTCGTCAGATGTGAATAGGTTCGATCGCTTCATGGTTTACTTTCAGTACCTCTGGCTCTCCCCTGTCACCGCCATCGTACGTTATACACTACATTTATCAATTCTTTCTTCCTCACAGATGTAACTCACATCGAACATTTTTCTATTCATTATCTTGCCCATCCGCATTCGTTGCTTTTTGTGCGTTGACCCTTCCTCTTTCCTTTCTCGCTATTCGCTCTCCTAGCCACCCTGATATCTCACCTCCTTTACTTTCCGCTAGTCTTTACTATTCCCAACCACTCACCACTCTTCTGTATCTAAAACCTTCCCCTTGCTTACACCTACTCTTCTTCGCTCTGCGTACTTGCTTGTTCTTTGTTGTTTGTTTCCACCTTCTCTTGGTTGTTTCGTTTGTTTCGTAGGTATGCATGTACATGGTGAGTCTTAAGGTGGGTCCGATTCCCACTCTGGTATCTTGTGGGATCATGCTTCTATTAGGGGCTCTACAGTCTCTGTTTGGTGGGTATTTCAAGGCCTTCCGAGCGGAGGTTTCGTTAATAACAGATAGACGAATCAGGGCAGTCAGAGAAGTCCTTCTAAGTAAGAAATATATGCTCACGTATTCACACTCGGCTAAGTTAATGCGATTACATTACGTATCACACGTCAATACCTACACACCGGTCTCACCCTTGTGTTGGAAAATCACGCAAACCTTACATCGCATTAGTGCTATACGGCATCATAAGCTATACACGCACCTCATTTGACCTTTCTTCGCTTGCTTTTTCCCCTTTCCCCCTTCTCCTTTCCCCGCACCTCATCTCTGTTCATCTCCTGCACACATGCTCCCCACTGTCTTCCCCTGTTTGATCCTCTCTATATCACCTTTCCGTGTTCTATCTCTTCCATTCTTTCTCTCCCACTCTTTATCATTACCCTCACAATCACTGGCATTTATCTACCCTTTCCCCTGCTCCCCTTTCCCCTGCCCTATTTCTTTTCCTTTTCTGTTCATCTTTTTCTCCTTCCTTCCCTTTAATTACCCAGGGGTTCGATTGGTGAAGCAGTTTGGGTGGGAGGGTCCTTACGTGGAGAGGATCCGCTCCATTCGATCGAAGGAAGTGGAGGTGTACGTGAAGGCAGCGCTGATCAGGAGGTGTCAACCTTGGAATGTACGTTGCTTCTTCCGCCATCATCAGTGCTGCCATGTTCATCTGCTTTAAGGCCCTTGGGGGGACCCTATCGGCTGCACTCGTGTTCGAAACCATGTCACTCACTGCGGTTGCGAGGAAAGACATGACTTCGTTCTTTCCCCTCTCCATTGAGCTAGCAAACGAACTGATCGTCGTGATAAAGAGAATAGCGTCGATCCTGTCTTTGAGAGAAGGGGACTGCCCTTCTATCGTCTTCTACGTCCCTCCCTACTCCACTCCCATCGTCCATCCTTCCCTCACCCCACTCAATGGGCAGAGCGACGAGGGTGGCAGCGGAAGACGTGAAGAGGCGATGCGTGGTCATTCATTTCTCCAATCGTTCAACAAACCTCCTAACATATTCTCCGGGGGAAACGGGTCTTCATTCTCGTGCAGCGAGGCGAAGGAGGCGATGCAGAGACAGAGGGAGATGGTGAGGGAAGGTGGGTGGGGACGCAAGGAGTCGAGGAGGGAGTCGGAGAGAGAAGAGGTGGAACGGGGAGAGAGGGTCTTCGACATCGAGAGGAATGGGGAGGATGAAGTGGAGAGAGTTTCTGAAGGGGAGAGGGAGGGAGAGGTTGGAAGTGGAGCTGAGGAAGAGTGGGGTGAGGTAGAAGAGGGCGCGGAGAAAAGAAGAAGGGGTCTCCCCGTCCTTCCCTCTTCCTCGTCACCCTCTTTCTGTTCTCCTTCTCCCTTCGTGGCTGATCCATATGACCTATCTGATGCAGGAGTGAGTGCAAGACATAAAGAAGAGAATAGGGGTGGAGGAGAGGCGAGGGGAGGGGACGGAGGACAACGCATGGGCAAACCCCCTGCTTTACTCTGGGGGATTGAGTGGGGGCTCAGAGGGACAAGAGGAGAAGGGGAGTGCGTATCGAGGAGTTCTCAACTGTGAAGCCCCTCTTCGTACCCTTCTCTTTCTCCACTCTGTTTCTATTGGCTGGCCTTCCCAACCCTCCTCTTCGTCCTCCTCTTCCTTCTCCTCCTCTCCGCCCCCCTCCTCTTGTTCCTCCTCTCATTCACCATCTTTTTCTATTCTAGACTCGATCAGAACTCGTCTCTCCCTGCCCTTCCTCTTCTCTTCGTCTTCCTTCGTGCCTCTCTCGGAACAGACTCAGGGAGACCAGGACTCCTTCCCTCCCACCCCCATCGACCCTTCTTCTCTCCCCTCTCCCTCACCTTCATTCCAGTCTGCTCACTTTTCCCCTGCCCCTCCCCCTCCCTCTGTTGTAGCGGAGGGTGTCAACCTAGAGGTGAGGAAGGGAGAGGTGGTTCTGGTGTGCGGATCAGTTGGGATGGGGAAGTCATCTATCCTCCAGACCATCCTCGGCCACTCCCTCCTGCTCTCTGGATCAGTTGCCGTCAATGGAAATATCGCCTACGCCCTCAGGAACCATGGTACACACAAACATCTCTTCTATCCTCCTTCTTTCTGTCCCATCTTCTTATCTCCTCTCTGTCCGACTCTCTCTCAATGCAGTTAGTGCCTTCTACCCTCTTCCTCTTTTCCATGTATCTGTATATCTTTTTCTCCATCACTCTACCCTTCTCTCCTACTTCGTGCTGCTCATTTTCTGTCACTCTTCATTGCTTCGCTCTCTAGCCTCTGATTAACACACATCTCTCTCACCCCTTTATCTATACTTCGTCTTGTACTCTCGCCCTACACCTCTATTTTGATCGAAAGGATTATGACAGGAACTGTGCTGGATAATATCGTGATGGAGTTGGGAGTGGATATCGGGTGGCTGGAGAATGTTATAGAAGCATGCTGCCTCCGAACTGACATCCTGAGCCTCCCCAATGGACTATATACAGAGATTGGAGAACACGGGATCACTCTATCGGGGTAAGGGACATCATCACTCGACGTACATGTACTCACTCATCCTCACATTCATACTCGTACTCTCACACATTCCCTCTATCATCTGTCTCCCCCCCTCTCTTTCTTGTCGCTTTTCATTCCCTTTGCTCGCTTGACTCTGCCTTCGCTCTAACCCTTCTTTCTGCTTCATCACGTGCCCACATGTTACCATCTCACTCATCTTCTCCCTTTAACTGTAGTACGCATGCACGCTCTTTCTCCAGGGCCAGAGAGCTCGTTTATCCCTGGCAAGGGCAGTCTACCGAAACGCCAGATATTTATCTGTTAGACGATCCCTTGGCAGCCGTGGATCCGAGGACTGCGAGTGAGCTCATGAAGAAGTGTGTGGGAGGGATTCTAAGCAACAAAGCAGTCATAATCGCCACTCACCAGTTGCAGTTCCTTTCGTTCTCCCACAAAGTGCTTTGGGTCAGAAGGAAGAGCGTAGAGGGAGTGGCAGATGGAGACCCAATGAGGGAGAATGCTGGAAAGGGGGAGGGGGGAGAGGGGTGCAGAGTAATAAGGAGGGAGGGAGAAGAGGATAGGGGAGGATATGATGAGAAAAATATGGAGCAGAAGACAGAGGGAGCGAGCGAATGCTTCTTCGGATCTGTGAAGGAGATGTCTCAATCTGAGGAGTTCTCTGCGTTTCTCAAGTCTTCTTTGTCTAAAGAAGAAGAGGGAGAGAGGAGGAGGAGGAGAGGGAAGAGGCAGAGGGCGAACAGCAGAGGATTGATAGAGGAGCAAGTGGAGGAAGGGGAGGAAGGGAGGAGAGGAGAAGGTTGAGGAAGCGGAGGAGGATAAGGAGAGCGAGGGAAGAGGGAGGGAACGAGAGAGAGAGAGAGAGGACCGGACGTGTGTCTAGGAGAGTCACCGATAACCTTGGGCCTGACTTCTCATTCCAAGTGGAAGTAAGTGTGAGGGGAGGTGAGGGTGTGGGGCAGGACCAAGGGCAGACCGACGATGAGAGCAAGCAAGAGGATGAGAAGGAAGGGAAGAGGGGAAGGCGAAGGAGGGGGAGAGGCACTAGGGCTGCTAGAGAAGGAGAAGGCAGCGCAGGGGAGTCTGTCCCTTGGGGTTTATTCGTTATATGCAGAGTCGATGGGGGATGGGGAGTTATCGCGATCTTCCTCATCTCCTTCTCCTTCTCACAGACAGTCGTCACTCTCTCTGACTGGTGGCTGGCTAAGTGGACAACTGAGGACTCCTCCGCATCCCCCTCCTCCCCTCTGCCCCTTGTCAACCCGTATATGCTGGCCTACCTGTGCCTGGGTGTGTTTGTTCTCCCCCTGTGTTTCGGTCGTTCATATTTCCAATACAGGAAGACCCTTCTTTCCTCTCGCACCCTCCACGATAAGATGCTATCAGGAGTGTGCCATTCCAAGCTCAGTTGGTTCGACTCTAAGCCAGTGGGACAGGTGATCAACCGTTTTTCTTCGGACATGGGGTTGCTGGATGATACCCTCCCCAACCAACTGGGAGAATTCTCCCAGATCGTCTTCATGGTCCTCTCCGTCCTCATCGTTGTCTGCGTCCTCGTGCCCTACTCTCTCCTCCTCATCATCCCCCTCCTTGTTGTCTTCGTCTACCTCCGCAGAATTTACATCGCTGCGTCTCGGCAAATGAAACGTCTAGAGGGCATTTGCAAGTCTCCCTCAATCTCGATCCTCTCCTCGTCTCTTGATGGGGCTTCTCTTCTTCACTCGTACCAGATCTTCGACTTGTACGGCGAGAGGGAGAGGCTCAGGGTGCGGAGAGCGGTGGGTGGGGGAAAGGTCGAGTCGTTTGAAGCGATGATCTCGGAGGTAATGGAGGGAAGAGAAGGAGGCAAGGGGGAGGCTGAGCGGCAGAGAGAGAGGGAAAGAGACGTGAAAGAGGGAGAGATGAAGCTAACCGAGATGAGAAGGTTAGGAGGAGCAGATGCGATGGACTGGAAGGAAGAGGAGGTTTTCCCTCTCTACTCTTTTTCCTCCGCTCCTCCCACCCCACTTCCCTTTCCCTTCCCCTTTCCCTTCCCCTTTCCCTTCCCCTTTCTCTCTCCCCTTTGCAGTGCTCTCCCTCCCCCGCTGCTCTCTCCCATGTCTTTTCGAGCCCCGAGAGGGTCTCCCCTTCTTTCGTCTTACCCCTCTCACCTCCACTTCAGCTTCTGTGCAGCTGTCAACACCCACGCAAGGAGATACGTCGACTGGTTGTACACCATGCGTTGGTTCGGAATGCGTCTCGACCTCCTCTCAGGAGTATTTGTTTCTTTCACCACACTCTTCTCCGTCGTCGCTGCCTCTTCCTTCTCTCCCTCCTCGATTGGCCTCGCCCTCTCATACGCCCTGCAACTCATGGCTCTCTTTCAGTGGTGTGTCCGGTAAGAAAACCCTCTCTTTTCCTTTTCCAACATCGTTTTTTTTCCTTTCATTGTCATCCACTCATTATTTTTTCCTATCTCCTGAAGTTTGTTTGCCATCACCATTTCCTTTCTTTTCCTAGTTTATTCTCTTTGGGTTTCCCCCTTCATCTTTTTGTTTTTCTTTCTCTTTCTTTTTTCTTTCTTTTTCTTTTTTCCTTACTTTTTTAATTTGTAATTTGTAATTTTTTTATTTGATCATTCATATTTCCAGACTTTTCAGCTGAGGTTGAGAACACCTTTACCTCTGTTGAGAGAGTGTCCGAATATACGAGGACCCCCCAGGAGCCCTCCTCTTCTGAATACGAGGAGGAGAAGAAAGTGGAGCTAGAGAAGGTGGGGCAGAAGTATACATGTGCTGCGAAGGAAGAGGCCTACAGATTTTACTCTGACGAGGTGAGGGACAACATCTCCTTCCTCAAGGAAATCAACGCGTCTTCTTTCCTCCGAAACTCCCCCTTTGCGCTCCCCCTCTCCCTTTCCGGCCCTGGGTCTATTGAGTGTGTCTGGCCTCCGAAGAGAGGGACCTCGTCTTCTTGGAACTCTCCCTGCGCTACTTGCCACCACCCACTCCCCTGCGCTCCACAAGGTCTCGTTCCACGTCTCCCCCTTTACTAAGGTGGGGGTTGTGGGAAGGACGGGCAGCGGAAAGTCTTCCCTAATCTCCACTTTGTTTGCTTTGTACGACTACGATGGAAGGTACTGCCCTGCACACGGCCTGTTCACGTCCGCTTCATTCTCCCCTCCGCACTCCCCTTCCCTATTTTACTCTTTTAGTCTCGCCCTGACTCTGCATTGAGTGTCCTCGCGTAGCCTACCATCCTTTCTCGTATTCGATTGCACATGTAGATATTTACATGAACATGTATTGCATGCGCATTACTTCTTTACATCTCGACTGACACTGCTACTGTTCCTTCATGCTCATTTTGCACACCCCGCCTATTCCACGCTCACTCTCCTCCTTTACACCTGCTCCTCTTTTCCATTCCCCGCCTCTTCCTGCGTACGTATCTACGTGTGCATATGCATCTGCCTCACTTCCCTCTGTAGGATTTTTATCGATGGAGTGGACCTGAAATCAATTCCCCGCGTGGATGTGCGCCACCATATCTCGATCATCCCCCAAGAACCCACTCTCTTCTCTGGTTCAGTGAGGTACAATCTCGACCCCTTCTCAGAGAGGACAGACCTAGAGCTAGCAGTCGCTCTCTTCAAGGCGCAGATGGGGCCCACAATCTTCGCCTCCTCCTTCAGCGCTGAGGGGGCGTTTGAGACGAAGAAGAGGAGGGGGAAAGAGATAGAGAACGGAAACGGGAAGAGACAAGCAGAAGAATTCGACATCCTACCCTCGAGCCTGCTCGAAAACCCCCGTTTGATCGAGGAGGGACTATCCACCGATGTACACGAGGACGGAACGAACTTTTCGGTGGGGGAAAGGCAGTTGCTGTGTCTTGCGAGGGCCTTGGCTTCCCCTTGCCGAGTTATCGTCATGGACGAGGCTACCGCTAACGTTGATCTCTTCACAGACTCGCTCATCCAGGCTGCCATCAGGAAGTACTGTGGAGACAAAACGGTCATCACTATTGCACACCGCATCCACTCGATCATTGACTACGACGTGGCAGTGGTGATGGATGCGGGGAGTGTAGTCGAGATCAACGAACCATTCGCACTCCTCTCCCATCCCACCTCCACCTTCTCCTCTATAGTTGATTCCGTTGGTGAGGAACAGGCTGCTTCTCTGAGAGAGGCAGCACGTTCAGCGCATGACAAGAGATCCTCTAGAACTTAAGACTCTTCTTTCTGGACTGCTACGATTGACATTCATTTCTCAGTTGATGTTTGAATTTTGCCACGTTTGATATACAATCACATACACCATATCTTCAACATCTACATCCAACTTCTATATTTTTTTTTTTTTTTGCGTATTTTCTACATTTGATTTCTTTAATCTGTCTGTAATAAGGTGAACAGCCTCTGTTACGAGAAAAATCACTTTTTATCTACATATTCTATATATATGTTTACATCATATTACTGGCTAAATATTATGATATGCAACTTCGTAACTATTCATTATTGATGCTTTACGATTTCCTCACAAGCATTAGTACTACATTAAAAACAATTTTATTCAGCGAATATAGTTGAAGTCCTGATTCGTAAGACACATCCGTTATAGGTCATGGTGATCTCCACTTGAATATATAAAATAAATGAGTAGAGTTTAGAAAACATTCTGATTATGAATATATTACAGTGAGTGTAGTGAAAGGTGTACAAGCATGCTTCAAAGAAATGTCTTTTTAGTATAGTTTCAAGTACGGGTGCGTTTGAACTTCCTTGCCATATGGGAAAAGATGCTCAACCATACCAAGGTCATCTAAAATCTCTTGATCTGACATATTTCGTTTCATGGAAAACGGCACATATTGAAATACATTGTATGTGGTAAATCAACAAGAATATCCATTGCTTGAACAATTTACGAATATGTTGCTATTTAATTTTTTGTAGTACCCATCTTACAACCTCTAATTCCATTTCATTCTGAATACAATTCACTTAGAAATATATTTTTTTACGATTATTTGTGCTTTAATTTCCCAGAATAGACGGCATATTGCGAATCGAACCTGGCTTAAAATGACACAGAATGATATTACTTCAAAACACACATATATACATTTAACAGACATGCTTGACGATATCCACCTACTAATTGAGCTGCAGTTGAATTGTAAAGAGATGTGCTGCGATTAAGCTGCTTCACTCTTGTTACACAAATACATTTCTGCTTTTTCAATCTAGATTTTCTCTTTCTTTCACGAACAGACACTAGCACTTGATCATGTCTCACATAAAAGTACTATTGGCCACATATACATAACACGCAACTTACGCGAATGGGTTAAAGTGCCATCATTTTATACTCTCCACATCGCATGATATACCGTTTTCATTATTCTTATCTTCTACATGTAATGTACTTGCGCCCTGTTCAATCACTGCATTCGGACATTTCCTACACACAAACAGTATTATCTATTTTTTTATATACACCAATATATGTCTTTTCATATAAAAACAATATTCTAACCGTTTAGTAAACCATCATCGACCTTTTATTCCGTTTAGAGCATTCCACATGAATCCAGAGGACATTGCTCAAAGTCTTTGGACGCCTGACATCCGTGTAAGTCCACGTTCCATTTATTCGTTAGTCCTCTGTTTGCCAGATCACTGCTCTTTGATGCTACCCCATTTCATCTTCTTACTTCTTAGGCGTATACATATTGTGCGCTCGTTTGGCTTTGCCTGCACTTGATTTGCGTATTTGTTTCTAACTATTCAACTTGTGTTTATTATTAATTTGTGCCCTAGTACAAATGCCAGAACTGCAATAGAACTTGTGGAGACATGTTCTACGTGGCAAAGCTGTCGTTCGGAACATTTGGGTGGACGAGCCCTAAGTTCGAGGTGGAGAAGATCGACAACATGGTGTTGAGGAACAAATACAAGTGGACTACTCAACGCTCAGACTTGTTCGTCGGGTGTGAGGAGGCATGTGTGAGGAAGTTGATCAAACAGGCTAAACCAACGGAACTGATTCTGAGTGCCTCTGCGGAGAGGTACTGTGGGGGATTTCCTTGTTTCGGATGTGGGTGCGTGTTTGACTCTGCGAATGAGATCAAAACTCACTTTCAGCAGATACTCAAGACCTCCCTTCTCTGCATCTATCTTCCGAGGTGAGGCCCACCGCTGATCCCCTGAACAAACAACAACTCCTCACTCTAAGAGAACAACACGTCCGAGTCCTAGCTATGCACGTGATGGGTGCTCTTTCTTCGAGGACAAAACACCTGGAGACTGCAGCGAAGGAAGGGAGCGCAGAAGGGTACAGGGGAGAAGTCACTATGGACTGTCCATTGGGGTGCAAACAGTGCCCTCGCTTCTCTGTTCTGGGGGAAGTCAGGAGGGAGGGGACGAGCGACGTGACAGGCGAGGGGAGGAAGAGAGTCTTTGAGGCGGAGGATGACGACAACCGAGAAAACACGGATATACAAAAGAAAACACCTGAGGGAGAGAGAGGGAGGGAGGGAGAGAGAGGGAGGGAGGGAAAGGGGGAGAGAGAGGGAAAGGGAGAGAGAGAGGGAGAAGGAGAAGGAGAAAGAGAAGGGAACGGCGACAGCGAGGAGGACTGCGGGCAAGAGATGGATGATGGAGTGGTGATGAGCTGTGTCTATTGCAAAAAGCACCAGGTGAAGAGGAGTAAACGGGATGAGGAGAGATGGAGGTGTGGAGTGGAGGGAGAGACAGAGAGCAAGACAAGGCGAGAAGGAGAGATAGAGGGAAAGGGAGGGGTTTACAGAGGGTAATCGAGGGAGAGAAGGGGAAATCAGGGGATGGGCAGGACAAGGGAGTGGACGAGAAAGAGAAGGGGAAGGAGAAGGAGAAGGAGAAGGAGAAAGAGAAAGAGAAGGCAGTGGTGAACGAGAACGAGAGGGAGAAGAATGAGAATGGGAAGGAGAATAAAAAGAGGAAAGAGATGAAGAGGACTGAGAGAGAGGAGAAAGAGGAGAGCGAGAGAGAAAAGTTGAGGGAGATGATGATGGTGAAGAGGAGGGAAGGTGAGTTGAGAGACAGCGAGGAGAGGAAGCGGTGGGTCGAGATGACTGTCGAGGAACAAGTAGCGGGTGTGCGTGCGAAGAGGGAGGCGGAGAGGAAGGCGTTGGAGGAGTCGAGGGAGAGGAGGATAGCCCATCTGAAGAGGAGGAGAAGGGAGTGGGATGAGATAAGGAGACCGGGAGAGGAGGAGTGGGCGAGAGAGCTGAGGGGAAGGAAGGATCTGAGTGCGCGCGAGAAGAGGAAGCTAGAGGTGAGGCACGAGAGAGAGGTGGAGGCGATGTGGAAGGGAGAAGTGGCATATATGAGGCTATACCTGAGGAGGAGGATCAAGAAGGCATCGGAGAAGAGGCGAGTGCAGATAGAGAAGGAGAAGGAAAAGGAAAAGAAGAAGGAGGAGGAGGAGGAGGAGGAGAAGAAGGAAGAGGAAGACCTTCCTTTCAGGTTCTGTTCCCCTTCCCCTCTCCCCTCTTTCGTCTCTTCCTCTGCGCCCTTGTCTTCCTCTCTCTCCTCTTCTGTCCTCCTCGGTTCCCTGCACTCCCTCTCCTCTTCTGATTGGGGTCTGTTTCCTTGGACCCAAGCCCTCTCCTCCACTCTCTCCCACATCGCGGATGCGTGTGAGGGGGAGGTGGAGCTTGAAGAAGAGGACGAGAGGATGAGCGGAGCGAGAGGAGACAACTGCCTCGCCCCTAGTGCTGCCCTGAGCGACGCCCACTCCTCCTTCTTCTCTACCTACGTCTCCTGCTTCCTCTTCTTTCTCTCCAACCGCTTCTCCCCCTCCACCAGGACTTGCGCTATAGAAGGTCTTCTAGATTCTCTCAACATCAATGCTTCATCATCGAAAGGAGCTCAGTTTCCTCTCTTCTCCACGCAACTCTCTCTCTCCCTCTCCCTCCTCTCCCTCTCCCTCCTTCCCTTCCCCCTCCTCTCCCTCTCCTTCCTCTACCTCCTCTTATTCTTCATCCCTCTCCCCCTCTCCCTTCTCTTCCTGCTCTTCTTCCTCCCCCTCCCGCCCCTCTGTATGCCACACTTCTGTTTTCGTATTCCTTCCACTTTCTGCGATCCAAAGACAAGTGAGGGCGAAGGCAGATCTTAAGCTGTTGTTGAGCCACTGGGATCTCCTCATCTCCCTCTCCCCCTCCTCCTCCTCTCCTACCTCCTCTTCTTCATCCTTTTCGTCCTCCTTCCCCACTCCTTCCTCCTCCTCCTTAGAAGCAGAGGTCATCATGGCTCCCCTCTCCTCCAACCTATTCGATGGAACAGAATTGCAAAGAGGGCTGTCCTCCCTTTCCCTCTCCTTCCCCTTCTCTACTCTTTCTGTCCCTCCCCAGCCCCTCTCTTCGCTCTCTTCCCCCTCTTCCCCCTCTTCCCCCTCTTCCCCCTCTTCTCCCTCTTCCTCCTCCTCCACCTCCCCCCTTCCTCTCCTTCCTCATCTCCTTCTTCCTCTCCTTCTTGCCCTTCGTCTTCTCTTTCCCCCAGTCCCGCCTCTGCTTCCTTCCCCTTCCCCTTATCTCTGGACCTCGACTCTGCCTCCATTGCTCCCATCTTCTCTTCTCTGGGAGATGTGAAGGATTCTTTTTCTTCGGCCAATCAGATCCCTCTCTCTACCACTCCCCCCTCCACCTCCTCTGCCTCCTCCATTCCCTCCACTCAGCTCTCAAGCAAAAACAAGAGTTGAGTAGGGAGGAGGAGAGTGAGGGAATGGAAGAGGACACAGAGGAGAACGCAGAGGAAATTGAAAAGAGGAGCATGGCATACGTTCGAAGTGGAGACGGATTGAGGGATGTGAGCAGAAGGGGGTGGAGGTGGAGTCATCTTCCTCCAAGGTGGAGATGACCCAGATCGCAATCATGACTTCCTTCTCC
The DNA here is from genome assembly GCA_035043665.1 of Drosophila quasianomalipes. Taxonomy (NCBI): domain Eukaryota; kingdom Metazoa; phylum Arthropoda; class Insecta; order Diptera; family Drosophilidae; genus Drosophila; species Drosophila quasianomalipes. The sequence goes on along the minus strand of JAWNMU010000152.1, from coordinate 56,870 downwards.
CCTTCCGCTCTCTTTGGTTCGACCCCCTCCTCCTCGCCAGGCTGTACAGGTCCTCCTCCGCCTCTGTACTTCCTCTCTATCCTCAACTAAAAGACATATCCAGACTTATCGTCCAGAACTCCTTCCCCTCCTCTTTGTCCCCTTCTTCTTCCCCTTCTCCTTCCTCCTCTTCTCCTCCCTCTTCTTCTTCTTCTCCCCCTTCTCCTTCCTCCTCTTCTCCTCCCTCTTCTTCTTCTTCTCCCCCTTCTCCTTCTTCTCCCTCTTCTCCTTCCCCCTCTTCTCCCCCCTCTCGCTTCAAGACAACCATTTTGTTTCCCTTTTACCAGCTCTCCCAAGAGTATCTGAGCGCAAACGACCCCCTTCTCCTCCTCCTCTCTGCCATCTCTTCTCTTTCACTCTCTCTTTCTTCTCCCTCTTCCTCCTTTTCTTCCGACTCTCCCTCATTGACCCCCCTCGCTTCCACCTCCACCTCCTCCTCCGACCCCAAATCCGCCTCAGAAGTCCTGATAGAGTCCATCCACATCCTCTCATCTTTCCTCCCCCCATTCCCTCCCCTTCTCCTCTGCTCCCCTCCCCCTGCCTCCCCCTGCTGCTTCTCCCTCCTTGGAACATCAAGGGGTCTTGCTCGCCCTTCGATCTCCTCCAAGGTGTCAATTACACTGGGCTGGCAAGGAGAGCAAGAGGAGGGGACGAGGAAGAGGATGGGGAGAGGGAGGGAGGAAGAAGAGAAGAGGAGGAGGACGATCTTAGTGAACAGGACACTGAGACAAGATCGAGAAAGACTGAGGTAAGATCGAGAAAGACTGAGGGGAGGGAGAGGGAAGGAGAGGAGAGGGAGAAGGAGAGGGGAGGAGAGAGGGTGCTCGCAAGAGAGATAGCTTGGCCGTTGAGCGTTCCTTTGCATTTGATCGAGGACATATCGGTTGGGTTTCGCCCTGTAATCGATGAAATAGACCGAGGAGTAAGAGAAGAGAGGAGGGGGCAAGGAAGAAGGAGCAGAGGCAGAGGAAGAGGGCGGAGAGGGTTGGGAGATGGGCAAGGGGAACAGAGAAGGAATGCAGAAGAGTGTGGAGACCATAGAGACCGCAGTGATGATGGGGAGGGGGATGAAATTAGGCAGAGAAAGGACAGAGAGGACAGAGAGGGAGATAATGGTGGAGGAAGAGGAAGAAAGGGACAGGGAGAGGAGGGAGAGAGAGAGGAGAGGGAGGGAGATGGGGAGGACCCGGAGGAGAGGAGGAGGAGGGAGGAACGAAGAGGAGCTTAGGATGATGCTGGAGGAAGGAGAGTCTAATGCGATGATGAGGAGTCTGGAGGAAGAAACGAAGGAGAGGAAAAGGAGGGCGCAGGGTGAGTGGGAAAATAAGGAAGACGAGGCGAGGGAGCGTGCGGCGGAAAGAGAGAGGGAGAGGGAGAGGGAGAGTGCTCCTATTGAGGTTTCGACTGATGAGGCGAAAGAGAGGTGCATCTACGAAGGAGATTACGATGATGATGAGGGTGAGTGGGAGGATGAGGATGAGGACGAGGATGGTGGTGATGCGTACCCTTTTGGAGAAGATTCAGATGATGGGGATGATCTTATGGATATCGACGATATTGACTTTGGAATAGACATGGGGATGGGAATGGGGATGGAGGGAGAAGATATCGGGATGGACATCGAAGACATGGAAATTGAAACGGGAATGGGTATCGATATTGAGGAACTCCTAAGCGGAGCAAAAGGGAAGGAGAAGGGGAAAGGAAAAGGGAAGGGGAAAGGAAAGGGGAAGGGGAAGGGGATGAGGGAAATGGGAGGATTGTTGGAGGACATGTTGGAGATGATGGGGGTAGGAGATTTGGAGGGAGAGGGAGAGGACTGGGGGGAGGAGGAGGATGAGATGAATGGGATGTTTCACATGAAAGACTTATTTTCTGAGGAGGGATGTTCTCCGAAGGAGGGAGAGTATTCCCCTTCGGCCGGAAAAAGACGCAGAAGAAGATGCCTGGGAGAGGGGCAAAGACAGGGGTGGAGATAGGGGGAAAAATAGGGGCAAAGGGAGGGGTAAAGGTGACAGAAGGGGGGTGAAGGGAGTTAGGGTAGGTGCAAAGGCAGGGACAAAGGGAGTGAAGGGAGGAGCTAAGGGGGGAGTGAAGGGGAGAAAAGGGGACCAAAGGGAGCAAAAGGAGGAGTGAAGGCTGAGGTACAGGACGAAGTGAAGAAGGGAGGGATGGGGGAGGCGCAGGGACCGACAAAGGAGGGAGCAAAAGCGGGAACTAAGGGGGGGGAAAGGGCGAGGGGAAGGGAGAGGGAAAGGGAGAGGGAAAGGGGGGAGGGAAAGGGAGAGAGGATACAGAAGAAAGAGGAGCAGGAAAAGAAGGAGGGGGAGAAGGAGGGGGGAAGGAGGGGGAAGAAAGAGAAAAGAAGAAGAGAAGGAGGAGAAGGGGGATAACAAGGATTATAGTTCGGTGGTGCTGGGCTGGGGAGACTTGTCTTTCCCGGAAGGAGTGGAGGAGTCTATGTCCCACACGATAGCTCTAGAGAGGCGGAAGAGAGGAGGAAGCACAGGCACTCGCGGAGAAAAAGGCCAAGGTATTCAGCTGACACTCAGCATGAGACTCAAAAAACAAGAGGAGGACAGAAAAAAAGAAGACAGAAGACAGAGGGAGAGGGAGAGGGAGAGCGGAGTAAAAAGAAAGAGGGTCTTTCAAAAGGAAAAGAACAGGGGGAGGAAATAGGAAGGGACGAGGAAAAGAAACAGGAAATAGACATGGGAAAAGGAAAAGGAAAAGGAAAGGGAAAAGGAAAGGGAAAAGGAAAAGGAAATGGAAATGGGAATGGAAATGGAGTCGAAATGGAAACCAGAGTGGGAGAGGGGAAGGTTGAGGGACAGGCAAAGAAGGAAGGGGGAAAGGAAGGGGAAAAGAGGCTCAGGGAGCAGGTGGAGGAAGCGAAGGACAGGAGGAGGAGGGAGGGAAGAGGAAGGGAGAGAACGAGTGGAGAAAGGAGGGAGGGCAGATGGAAGAGGGGGAGAAGGGACGAGAAATAAACAACGCTGAGGTAAAGAGAGAGCAAGTGAAGGGGAATGAGAAACAAAAGGTACAGGTACACGCTCAGAAGCAGGAGCAGATGCAGGTACATGGACAAGGAAAGGAGGTGGAGAAGGAGAAGGGGAAGGTAATGGAGGAAAGGGAGTGGACTAAGTTACGAGAGAATGGACAATACAATGGACAGGGAAGAGGTAGGGATGAAGCACAGGCAAAGAAGAGGAAGCGAGAGGGAAGGGAGGGAGGGAGAGGGAAAGGAGGGAGAGGAGGGAGTGGGAAGAGAGGGAGGAGAGGGAGTTAAGGGAAAGACAGGAGTGGGAGAGTCAGATGAGAGAGAGGGAGATTAGGGAGAGAGATATTTGGGAGAGAGAGAGGAGGGAGAGAGAGGTGAGGGAGAGGGAGGAGTGGAGAGAGAGAGAGGAGGGAGAGAGACGTAAAGGAGAGAGAAGTATGGGAGAGAGAGAGGAGGGATAGAGCAGAGAGGGAGAGAAGGGAAAGGGAGGAAGAGGAGAGAGAGGCGGTGGAGAGAGAGGAGGAGGAGACAAGAAAGAACGAAGTGAACGCTAAGAAGGCTAAAAATCGACAAAAGAAAGCAGAGAAGAAGGAGAGGAGGAGGGCGAGGGAGGAGAGGGAGGGGAGGAGAGGGAGGAGATACAGAGGAGGGAGAGAGAGAGAGGGAGAAGGAGAAGAATGAGAGAGAGGAGAGAGAGGCGGATGAGGTTGCGAAGAAAGAGGCAGAGAGAGACGAGGAGGAGAGGAGGGAAAAAGAAGAGAGGGAGAAGAAGGAGAGTAAGAGTAAGGAGAGGAAAGAGGAGAGAGCAAGGCAGACGGATGAGAAGCAAAGGGAGAAGACGAATGTTCTGAACAGAAGTAAGCTGGCGGTGAAGGGAGGGGTGGCGGGTGAAGCCAACCCGTCTCTTCTCAAGCCCTCTTGTTTCTCTTCGTCCCCTCCTCTCTCTTCTTCGTCTCCCTCTCCCTCTTCTTCATCTTCCTCTCCTCTCTCTTCTTCCTCTTCTTCCCCTTCTTCATCCTATTCTTCCCTCCCCACTACTTCTACCTCTTCCCCTTCCCCCTCCTCACCTGAACCCACGCACTCCCTTTCTCTTTCTCCTTTTGATGCAGAAGAAGCCCTTAATCTTTTCTACAATGTCGGCGAACTCCACGGGGGAAAAGGAGAGAAGGGCGGAAAGACAGGAGCAAAAAGCAAGGGGAGGGTAGCGGGGAAGGAAGAGTGGAAGGAAAGGGAGGAAAGGGAGGAAAGGGAGGAAAGGGAGGAGGGCAAGAAAATGAGGAAAAGAAGAATGAACAAGAGAAAGGGAAGGAGAAAAAGGAAGAAGGGCGGAACGAGGGGAAGGGAAAGGGAAAGAAAGAAGAATACGGGGAAGAAGCAGTTGGAGAGAGAAGGAAGACTGATGAAAGAAAGGAAGCAAAAACGATGGGTCTAGGAGGAGGATACAGCGGAGAGGGATACGGGGAGGCGGAGGTTATCAAGGAAACGAGTATAGATCCGGAGGGGGTAAAGGAGCAATGGGTAGAGGGCCTGGAGAAGAGCAACAGGGTTCAGCAAAGAGTGAGAGGATGAAGAGAGAGATCGCTCGGCAGGAGGAGATGAAGAGACAGAAGAAGGATATGAGTGAGTTCTCTTGGGACGACATGGTCTTTCCTTCAGACTTCTCCTCCATCCTTAGTTGCGCCGCCTCTGGGTCCTTCGACTGGGTGGCTGCGAGTGAGGGTGGGAAGGGGAAGAAAGGCAGAGGAGGGTACAAGGGAGTGGGCGGCGACGTCGGAGCAGGGTACTCTTCTGTTTTAGGGCAGTTCGACGACCTCTCCTACTTAGACGACATCATCGAACAGACCTTTGCGTACGACTACTCGAACTCTCACCCCTCCCCTCGCGCAGCGCAACCCCATCTATCAGATGATAACTACTGGGGTCGAGGAAAGCCGACGCCAAGAGGGAGGGGGCGCGGAGCAGGAACAGCTGGTAGGGGCAGGGGCGGACCAGGCAGAGGAGGTAGCAGAGGAGGTAGCAGAGGAGGGGGGGCAGAGGCAGATACTAATGAAGCGCACTGTCCCAGTCTTTATCTTTCTTTATTTTGCGGGGCTTGATACTTCGAGATGTCACATGCGCTGGGGCACCTCACTTTTGTTGTTTTGTTATTTTGTTATTTTTCTATTTTGTTATTTATTGTCTTCCATTTATATGCATATGCGTGCCCGCTGCTTTGATTGCATGTTTTGTTTTTCTCTCCCATACTTTCCTTACACTCGGGGAAGACGCGTACAAACAGAAAAACAAATTCCTCATCCACACTAATCACTAGAGCCTAGCGCTGTGCCCAGTTACTTTTGTTAAGAACCGCGTTTTGTCGCTTTTAGTAGAGCTGGATGTTGAGCTCAATGTTGTGTTTTTTTTTGTTTTCTGTCTGCACAAGGCTTCCTCAATTGTGAGGTTATTGCACGATGTTTTAATTGTCTTCTAGCTACGTTTCGTTCGTTCTATGTTCTTATGTTGGTGGAGATGCGTAATATCGAGTGTCTTTCTTACGGCCCCTAGAATCAGTCCTATCGCAGTCTCTCCATGAACTGATGCATGTGCATTAAGACAAACACTCCATATTACGCCTTTTGTAAACCCATTACGAGAACCTTCACTTGTATCTTGAGTGAAGCTATGTGTGGAGATTCCTGCGAAAATTCTTCACACATGGCAAGATGATACAGTAGTGAATCATTACGAATGTACCATATTGATTTTCGACAATAAAAGACTAGAAACTAAAATTCATCAGTGTTTATGCTATTGCCATTTTACTTTTAACACCGTTATATCGAGCAATAATATGATAAAATGACTTTTTCCCATCTTTATATGTCGCATCTCCTTGCCAACATAGATATCTCTGTTATACATGACTGATTTTTTCCCCTTTTTCAGAGAGTTCTGACTAAGTGAAAGCTGACGAATGAAAAGCACATTAGGTTCACAAAAAATGTTTATCCATTAGTAATTTATGAGAAGCAATTCATGTCTGGGCTGAGTATTGACCATTCATACACCCATACTTTTGTAATTATATTCAAATTAGTTAAAACTAGGGAAAGTTTTAATAAATGAATCACTTAGTTGATGATACAAACTTTTTGCAAAATTCTCTCTCCAACGTTAAGAGCATCAAAATAAGGCTCAGTGAGTGCAAGGTTCACATTCTCAATGCGGGAATGGTTGGCAGTTCTTTTGACTACTCAGGGCCACAGACACTAGTGAGGAATACTGTGACCCTTCCCATCCTGACTCCCCTTCCTCCTCCCAGAGATATTGCTGTTGTATGCTCAGTCTCTGGCTCTTACTTGACTATCCTTGACAGATGCTCCACAACTTTGAATAACAGACAAGATGTTGCGTTCACCTTCGAGAACGGAGTGAGTGCTTTCATCTGGGCCCCTACCGACTACTCTTTCCTCCCCAAGCCCACCCTCTAGTCGCAAGCATCCATCTCTTTCCTGTCCAACGTATCACCATTCATCAGGCAAGAGTCTGGAGATGTGGGATTCACTCTAAAAGTGGACACACGAAGGTATACCTCCCAGGTCAACTTCACAAACACTCTTTCCGACATTGTGGACACTGGGTTCGGTAAGAATGGCGAATAGCTCAGTCCAGCGGTAGAAGATCCACACCACAGATTGCTGAGCCTTGCCAATTGGAATTACAATTTGACCTCCCTTTCTTATCCCACTTCGTCAAGTGTGAGGAGAACTCTAAGCACGCATCCCCTGGCCTGAACTCTCAATGGACCGGTCCTCCCATTCCCAGCGAACAGGGATTCGAAGAACAAACAGACGAGGGAGTCTGGAAACTACGAGGAAATCCTTATGCACGAAATGCAGTTTGACCTCTCTAACTACAACCCCTCCCCTGCCATGATCTCCGGGCGCTACCTCTGTGACCACGACTTCTCTGCAATGATCCTGAATGAGCACCAAGTATACCCTGGCGCAACTGAAACGCCCTATGCACACTTCCTCAGCAACTAGACCAACTTCACCATTACGTGCAGCTTCATCGAGGGAATCAATACCCTTCTGCTTGATGCCAACATTAAACAAATCATGAAGACAGGGTTCTTGTTGAAGTATTTTTATGTCCATAATTTTACATTCGTTTTTTTTTACTCGTATTTTTATTCGTTTACTTTCCCACTTGATGACATCTCTTCACACCGCATTCCGGTACCTAGAGTCTAGGTTTACAGAGGTATGTGTTGCTTTATTGAACACAATTGATGTAATATATACGACACTCCTTTCTTTTCTTTCTGACGAGCGCTGTTTCTTCTCGGGAGGGTTCAGTACTTTGACGATGTATGCTTATGTTTTGCTTCCTGAAAGCATAAAGTATAATTTCCCCCAGTTTTAATTAATATAAAGTAAGTACACTTGCACATATAATCTTTAGGTATGTCCAATAGACAACATGCTGCGTTTAGATTATTCTATCATCACTACACTTAATGCTTAAAAGTATTATATATATACACAATAGACTCACAGAAACGACTAAATATCACTTGAAAATTATGCAAAGGAACACAAATATATAACATTTAATGACATTAGTTATGCTGATGTTGAATTAAAACCATATTTATTGTTGTTCCGTCTAATCTCTTTACTTGACGAACCAATCAATTTGAGATTCCAAATATCATCAATAAATATAGAAGAAAGAGAAAGCCCGTTTTTATGCACCGTCTATCACACATTTTAAAAATGAAGACGCAAATAGTGAAAGTACTCCCATTGCCAGCAGGGTCAATTGAATCTCTTGATGCTCATTTGCAGTCTCAACTCCAGGATGCTGCCAAGCTTCTTCGTGTAAGTACCTTGATCTTAGTGTGCTCAGGCTGCTTCGAGTGTTAGTTGTTTAATATTTACTGATAAAACTTATGTTTTCATTTTGTTTTTCGCACAATGCTATAGGATGACAAGGAGTTAGTAGCCTTTCCTACGGAAACTGTTTACGGTCTGGGGGGAAATGCTCTAAGTGATGAAGCTATATCGAAAATTTATGCAGTAAGTTAACTTCAAGTGAACATCGAGGTTGAAAATGTACTCGTTTATTTACGACCAGTACCATCACTAGTCGGATATATAAGCTTGATATATGTACGATCTGATGGTGAACATTATTAAGAATTCTAACGAGTTGATGTTAAATATATGCTTTAATTTATTTCTTTCTCTTCTCCGTCACCTTCATATTTGCTTTGCGTGGAAAGGCCAAAGGCCGTCCGTCTGATAACCCGTTAATTGTGCACATAGGAGAGAAGTCTCAGCTGAATTCACTGGTTACCAAAGTGCCTGCTGCCGTGGAAGTGTTGATGAGGAAGTTCTGGCCTGGCCCTCTGACTTTGATTCTGCCTGCGAAGGAGGGCGTTGTGTGTGGGAGGTGCACCGCTGGTCAGTCCTCCGTTGCAGTTAGGATGCCAGACCACCCTGTTGCACAGGCCCTCATCAACGCGGCAGGAGTACCCATAGCAGCACCCTCTGCGAACCTATCGGGAAAACCTTCCCCTACGACAGCGGATCATGTGGTGAAGGATTTGGAGGGAAGGATAGCAATGGTGGTGGACGGTGAAAAGATCAAGTACACCAGGTCTAACGGATCGCAAGGCAGGGACTGCTCCTACGGACTGGAGTCCACTGTTGTCGACTGTACGGAGGTAGATGGGTGGATCGAGGGGGAAGACAACGGGGAGACAGAAAGCGAGGGAGAAGGCGAGGGCGAGGGTAAGAGAGAGGGAAAGAAAAGTGTCGAGGCGGACAAGAAGCTCACTATTCTTCGTCCTGGGTCTGTTACTTTGTCGATGCTTCGGTCTTCCCTGCCAGGCTGTTCAGTGGAGTACGACCCTGCGATCAGGACAGTGGGGATCACCGTGTCCGAGGTCAGGCCGAAGGCTCCGGGAATGAAGTATACGCACTATGCACCAAACGCACCCATGTACATGGTCAAGGGGGTGCGGAAGGGGTCAGGAGAGCAGTTCAGGCTGCGCTGAAGGAGGAGAGCGAGAGACAGCAGGCGCAGGGGAAGGGTGAGGCAGAGGAAGAGGGAGAGACGGCGTTGTCGCTGAGGGTTGGAGTATTGACCACGGACGAAGAGCTCAGGAAAGGGGGGCAGACTCAATCTGTTCTCGACAAGTACAAAAACCCGGCGCTCATCCCTGCCTCTGAGCTCCTGTCTTCCCAGTTCCCCGATGCATCGGTGGTGTTGTCTTGTGGAGAGAGGGGGAGGGAGGATTCCATCTCCAGCCACCTGTACCACGCTCTCAGAGCGTTTGACGACATAGGAGTGAGCGTGATTTATGCAGAGACTTTCGAGGATGATGCAGTCATGAACCGATTGATCAAGGCGGCGGGGGGAAGGTGTATCTCCTTCCAATAACATACCCCTCGTGTGCACCAGCCACGTGTTGGGCACTCCTTCTCCCTCATCGTCTCTTTTCTTGTACTGCATTCTGAATGCTTCACACTATTGTTACACTAAAACCATCTCGTCGTTTCCAGAAGACAACCATCGATCTACCTTCTTCGATGTACTTTTCTTTGGTATTTTCTCTGTAGTTTAAACCTAGCTAATTATTCTCATTTTAGTAGTTATCTTTAGTAGAAACTTTTTTAGTACTTTTTTTAATTTCCCTTTTTGTTTTCTTCTTACTGCTACCTAGTCTTGTAAAAAAAGCCGTCAGTTTTCGTTGTTTGCTGGGAGTAGCATCCAAACTCAATAAATACCAATACACATGCAAAATTTTTCTTCGTATGGGTCTATAACCTGCTGTATATTGTCAAATCCCCCGAGAAAAGCATTGATTAGAAGTGGATGGAAGATTGCGTGCTCTCTTTCCACTCTCGTAATATATTACCATTCTTCATATTACTTTACTTAAACCTAGCTATCCATTTGATTCAGTTAACAATTTAGACAGTAATGCATATGATGCCTCATCCAAATAAATATACCAGGTCACTTGCGCAGAACGTAGCAAGAAAAACAAGTCCTTCCATTCTCATCTTGCTGGCAGGAGTAATGATTCATGCTTTTCTTCATATTTTATAATGAATACTGCATAACCGACTTAGACATTTACAAAAATATATTTTTAAATAAAAATGAACAACGTCCATATATACTTATAACACGTACTTGTACAGTTAGAAAGTAATAAACGTTTTTGTTGATACCAAATTTGAAAAAAATATCAAGTGCGTTGTGCAGTTCTGTTTCCAAATGGAATAAAAGTATAACAAAAGAAGGTGTTAAACAATTTTTACGGCCGCATGTATTCATACAAAAAAGTCCAATTAAAGCAAGCGCCTATAACGGCGAACCCTAATATTACACCCGAGTCTCGTTATTGGGACAAGTTTTCGGTAAGCAAATAGAGTTGATTTATATGCTGTTCAACTCACTCACCTTTTGTTTTTAGGGGAAAATACACTTTATTCATTGTCTTCTTCATACAGAAACTTCTGAATTCTTACAATGCATCATAAATTCTGTATTATTTCCACTCACTCACTTGTACCATCTTCAGAATGTCGAGACAAAGAAAGAAATGGGAAGGGTGTCTGCAATTTCATACTGTCCTAAGTCTCCTTATGACTTTGCGGTGTGCAGTTCAACGAGGGTTCAAATATATGATTCAGCATTCGAGGTGAAGAAGACGCTGTCTCGTTTTAAACAAGTAGTGAACTGCGCTACTTTCCGTGATGACGGAGCGATGCTTGCTGCGGGATCTCAGGATGGGTTGGTTCAGTTGTTCGATTTGTCTTCTAGATCTGTGTTGAGAAGCTTCAACTCGCACACGAGTGGAGTCCACCACGTTGATTTCATGTCTGGGGGAACGGAGGTGATTTCTTGTGGAGATGATAAGACTGTGCGTAGGTTCGACGTAGCTACCTCTGAGGAGCTCAACATCTTTAATGGACATACGGACCTCGTCCGCTGTGCCTCTCCCCACCCCTCCAACCCCAATGTATACATATCCGGATCCTTCGATCACACCATCAAGCTGTGGGATGTGCGTATGAGTTCTAAGGTGAGTTCTAAGCCCGTAATGTCGATGGATCATGGAGCCCCCGTGCAGTCCTTGAAGGTGTTTCCTTCCGGAGGTCTGATCGTTTCCGCTGGAGACAACTACCTTAAGGTGTGGGATGTGTTGGGGTCTTCCAGACTCATTTCTACGCTCAACAACCACCAAAAGACCATCACCTCGGTCTTCCTCGATGAGGCTGGCACTCGTCTGTTCTCAGCTGGACTCGATCAGCAGATAAAGATATATGACGTGGCTTCTTATTCAGTCCTGCATTCAATAAAAACTCCCTCTTCTGTCCTCTCTGCCGCTCTCTCCCCCAAGGGCAACGCTCTGGTGGTTGGATCTGCGGATGGAACAGTGTCGATGAGGAAGAGAGGAGACCCCATCCCCGACCAGGAAAAGAGCGACAAAAGGATAGCCTCAGGGACCCTGGAGCACTTCAGGAGGGGAAGCGGAGCAATCGCTGCTTCATCCGACTTCATCGTACAAAGAGAGAGGGGGTCCACGTCAGCGCATACGATAAATACCTCAAACAGTTCCAGTACGGGTTGGCTCTGGACGCTGCTTTGGACTCTCGCAACCCCCCTGCCGTGGTAGGGGTGATCGGTGAGCTGTCAATGAGGGGAGATCTCCGCCAAGCTATCGAGGGGAGAGACGAACACCACCTAGAGGTCCTCCTCCGCTTTCTCTCCAAACACATCGTCAACCCAGATTACTTCCGCCCTCTCCTGAAGGCAGTGCACCTCGTCCTTGACATTTACTCCTCTCTCTTCGGAAAGTCGGCTACTCTTGACGCTCTCCTTCTCCGTCTCCACGAAAAGGTTCGCAACGAAGTGAGCCTTCAGTCACAATGCTTCTCTCTCCTCGGAGAAATAGATCTAATCCTCGCTTCCAACCGGTCACAGAACTCTCTCTCCTCCGCTTCCTCGTCGAAACGTCAACGCACAGAGTAAGGAATGTGAGGGGAACGGAGATACGTTTTTAATTTATTTTACAACACCAATAAAGAACTGCTTTCAATTCAACAGACTAAACCGAAACAAAGCAGAAACAAATAATTCTTTCTTTGCTTTATGCCAAACGCATACGCGCTAATTCACGCTTGCATTCGTTGAACAACTTGTACAAATGTATATATATACAAGGCATTGTCCGTCGGTATTCACATTCACATACGCACACACATGTAATTGGTGAAGATGGAAATGAGCTGTTGGAGACACATAAAGTGGGTTTATTGTGACTCAATCAATCACGTATTCGTGCCATTCGCATCGGTCACGGAACAACCACAGATATTCTACAACGGCCTAAACACCTTCAATGCCATGCCCGAGCAACCATACATGGTCCGCAACCTACTCAATGAAACAGAGCCACGATGATCACGAAGAGATGCTTATTATCACACGCGTGCTTTAATGAAAAGTATACAGGAGGCAAACAACATTGACGAATTCATTCATACACATACACATAACCGATACACTAACACAAAGCCAACCTACAGATAAACCTATTGTAATGTGAGTAACAGATAAATACAAACATAACAGAATGTCACGGGCAGATCACAAGAAGTACCTGTGGTAGCAAAGAAACGAATAAATAAGAGTGATTATGTACAACGCTAAAGATTTAGCTTTCGAGAAGGAACAAACACAGAAATAGACTAGACAGGCATCGATCTACACAGACACCCATGCAAACGTAGGGTCTCCGCAAAAGAAAGTGGAAACAGTTCATAACGACAAAAAAACGCAACACAACCAAACATAACGCAACGCAACACAATACAATACATACACGACATAAAACAGGACAAATCAACATAGAATAACAAAGTATTGGGGATCAAAAAATATGACCCACAAAAAAAAACAACCAAAAAGAAATACAATACAACGTATGAAAACAAAGAAACACAACACAAAGCATAATACAGTAACCGTACAACCGTCAAACAACACAATGCCGAAATGTGAAGGTGATCACATCGAAGAGGGAAGAAATAGGGAAAGGAAGAGGGAGGAAATAAGGAAAGACAAAGGAAAGGAAGAAAATAGAAACCCAAACATCAGCACATACAATACGAAATATACAGAAACATAAACACGAAGAAAGGAGACGAAATCAAGAAATACTGAGGAAATTACCAAAATAACATTTAAAGAAAGAAGTACAGAAAGAGCAAAGAAAAGGAAGAAGAGAGAGCAATAGGAGGCAGTACATTGCAAGATACTTTGCAAAAGAACTAGGGCGTTACTTTCTTTTTCCGTGGTCCTTCGTGATCGGGATAGAAGAAGAAGCAGACGAGTTTGAAGGAGAGATGGAAGACAGAGGGGAGGGAGACGCGGACATGGAGGAAGAGTAGAAGGAGGGTCCGTGTGAGTTGGAGTAGGAGAACTGGGAGGAGGGTGCGTTGTACTCTGCTAGAATGGGACATCTGTTGTTGTAGCTGAAGGACGATTCGTTTTTAGAATTGCCATGAAGACCCATACCTCCCACCTCTCCCTCCGCTATCCCGTGCTTGTTGTCTGTCTCTACTGTCTTCCGCTGTCCGAAGTTAAAAGGGAAGTCAAGGGAGAATGAGTTCGAGTGTTTCGACTCCGAAGAGCGCGAGTGTGAGTGAGGGTGTCCCAAGGGGTCTCCTCTATGGGAAACTGTGCCAGTCCCATTGCGGTTGATAATGCTAGACAGGAAACCAGTGGAGGTGGATGAGAAGGAGGAGGAGTCGGTGGTGCAGTCGAACTGTGAATGTTGCTGTGAGGGTCGCTGGGTACTGACGATGCTGTTGGAGGCGAGGACGTTGGACCCTAGAAGAGCACCGGAGGACTGGTTGAGACTGTAGCTGATGCTGCTGGGGTTCGTGTTATAGGAGGAGGAGTAGGAGTAGTTGGGTGCAGTCGCACTGAAGGATGTCGAGCTAGCCCTGTTTTCTGAGATCGATGAACATGAGTTCTTGCGGTCGTCGTCCCTCTCCCACTCCCCTCCACATCTTTCGCTCCTTCTTCCCTTCCCTTTCCTTCCGCCATTCCTCCTCCTCCCACCAACGCTCCATCGCTGAAGAGGGACTGAGGCCCCGGAGGAGGAGGGAGGGACGAACATGTTCCTGCTGCACCATCCTCTTGAGCTTTGCCCCCCTTTGACTTCGAGCCACTACCGAAGAAAGAAAAGAAGAACCCGGATTTCTTGGTCCTCTCCTTCTCTTTTTCTCTCGCCCCGTCCGAGGATGAGGAGATTGAACCAGGAGGAAAGGGAGAGGTAGAGGAGGAGGTGGGGGATGAGGTGTAGGAGGAAGAAGGACCCCCGATGCAGGCAAGGGAGGGAGAGGAGGGGGAGGGGGAGGTAGAGGGGGAGACAGCGGGGGAGACAGAAGGAAGAGATGAAGCACTTCCATAGGGGCTAAGGACCCCAGCTATTCCTGCCCCCACCACTCCTTCTGTCATCTCCCCGTTCCACTCCTCCTACAAGCTCCTCTGCGCCCTAAGACACCGAGGATTCCCGACTTGAGCCCCCCCCCCCCCCCCCCCCCCCCCCCCCCCCCCCCCCCCCCCCCCCCCCCCCCCCCCCCCCCCCCCCCCCCCCCCCCCCCCCCCCCCCCCCCCCCCCCCCCCCCCCCCCCCCCCCCCCCCCCCCCCCCCCCCCCCCCCCCCCCCCCCCCCCCCCCCCCCCCCCCGTCATTCTCCTTCTCTTTTTCCTTCCTCAACCTCATCGACTGAGCACCCCTCTTTCCCCTCTCTCGCCCTCCTATCGTCTCATTCGCCTTGCGCATGTCATCGCTAGTGATGACCTTCTCAGAGAAGAGAGGAAGGAGAGGGGCGAGGAAGGTGGAGAGGGAGGAGGGCAGAGACATGGGGGATTGCGCTCTACCGAAGGATTCCTCGTTCTCTCCAGAGGGACTAAGGCGGGGGTTTGAGGGAGGGGAGAGGGTGAAGACACGGCGTTTGAAGAGGGGAGAGGAGAGGGGAGAGAGGGGTCCGAAGGAGGAGCGTTGGATCGTATGGAACATGTCTAAGTAAGTCTGGAAGAGCTTCCTTTCCTCGTGATCCATCTCCTTTTCGATAACAGACAAACACCACTCCGCCAGGTCCTCGTTCCCCTCTTCTCTCCCTCCGATCTGCGGCTGTCCCTGCTTCCTCTTCTGTTCCCTTGTCGAGCCCCATCTGCCTCCACCCCTCGTGCCCCGTCTGCTTCTGCATTTGTCTCATTCTCATCTTTTCCCACAGCTTCATGGTCTCCCTGATTTCCTGTTCCTCCCCTCTTTTCTTCCACCACCCCTGTTCAACGAAGAAGTCCAGGATTTCAGGTTTCAGAAGAGAGGAGGAATGCCTCCACGCCGCGTTTCCGACTCCTGCTTCTTGTTCCTCGGTTTCACTAAGAAGGACAGCTCCCACAGGTCGTCTTCACAGAAGAAGAGCGATAGAGAGAGAAGACAACAAGGCGAACACTGAACAGTAAGTGTCACCAGGCATTCTGAGAATGTCAGCGGAGAGCCATCACGGGAGAAGGAGAAGGAGAAGGAGAAAGGAGAAGGAGAAGGAGAAGGAGAAGGAGCAGATGAAGGAGAAGGGGAGCAGAAGGAGAGGGGTGGGGATAGGGAGAAAAAGGGGAGGATGATGAAGGGAAGATCAGCGAGGAAGAGGGAGACGAGGGAGAGGGCGAGATTTCGAGAGAAGGCATGGGAGTGGATGAGGTGGGAGGAGAAGCAGACAGAGCAGAGGAAGACTCAGAGGCAGAGGGGAGAGAGAAGGAGGAAGAGGGGGAGAAGTGATGTTCGTCCAGATCATACTCGAAGAAGACAGAGTCAGAGAGAGAGGAGGCGGAGGAAACTCGGACTTCACCAAGGCAACCTTCCTGTACATGGGGGAAGGAGGGAAGAGATAGCAGAGGAGACAGAGAAAGGGGCGCAGACGGAGGAGGAGGGGGTGGAGGGGAACGAGGACTGGGATATGGGGTGTGTAAGTAGAGGAGAGACTGATGGGAAGAGGAGTGGGAGGATGAGGGAGGGAAAGGAGGGGCAGTAGGCGTACGGGTCGAGCAGGAAGGAATCTGATTCGAAGAAGATCATTTGCTGGAGGAGGAGGAGGAGGACTCTCGCTGAGGGGGAAAGCTTTTGTTAAGCACGGAGTAACCATCACTTTTTACTCCCATCCCCATTCCCCCATTCTTCCTTCTCTTCCCTTCTTCCCCTCCCTCTCTTTCTCCCTTGGTCTTCTCCCCTTTTCTTCTACTTCTCCCCCGCCCCCTCCCTTTCCTCCTTCGAGCAGATCTCCTCAACTATCCTCTTCTCCGCTTCGAACTCAGCAAAGAAGGAAGAACACAGACCATCCTCATCCTCTTCTCCCTCCTCTTTCACTCCCACCTCCTCTTTCTCCCCCTCCTCTCCAACTTCTCCATCCTCTTCCCCTCTCTCTTCCTCTTCCTCTTGCATGTACCTCTCTCTCTCTCTCTCCTTCACTTGCTGGAGGACAAGGAGGCTAGCTCGTCTCTAGCCTCCCTCAAGCTCTTCCTGTCCTCCTCCGCTTCCCTTGTCCACAGCTCCTCCTTCCTCAGAGCCTCAGCCTCATCATCTTCCTTTCTGCTCTCTCCCTCAGCGTGCTCCTTCTCTTCCTTCTTCTTCTTCTCTTTTTCTTTCTCCCTCTCTCTCTCTTTCTCCCTCTCTCTCTCCCTCTCCCTCTCCCTGTCCCTCAAAATCATACTCTCCATAGGCTCGACGCATTGCGGAATAACAAAGCACTTCCTACTGTTGCATCCCAATGCATACATCACCGACTTGGCGATAGGAAATATGGTTGCCCAGAGTGTGCACATGGATTTCCAATGAATGGCTTGATCTTTCGGCGGGAGGAGGTAGTACCCGCAGGTGAAGGATGTCCTCCAAGAGCAAGAGGAGAGAGATAGGGGACGGAGGGTACACGTAGGGGAAGAAGATGAGACGAGAGAGCGAGAGGAAGAGGCAGAGGCAGAGGAGGAGGAAGACGCGGAGGAGGAAGAGGAGGCAGAGGGGGCGGAAGAGGGGAGGAGGAGGAGAGGGCAGAGGAGGAGGGAGGGGAGGAAAGCGTGTGTGCATGATGAGGGTTAGGGTTCAGTTTGGCTGTCCTCGCAGCATCTGGTTTGTCCCTTTTCTCCTTCTTCTTCCTGGCGTATTTTCCGTGCACACTGATAGTCTCGCTGACGTTGAACGCATCCTTGAGCACACAGATCAGATGCGGCAGTTGTTTCTTATTTCTTTCCTCATTCTCAGAGTATGCCTTCCTATATTTGGCCCAGTTCCTTTCACTCGACATTTCCTCTTTCAGTCTGTCCAGAGTAGCCACCGTCTTCTTGCTCAGAGACTCTGTGAATTTGAGTCTGGAGAGAGGGGAGAGAGACAATCCCTCCAACACAGCCGAGAGGGAAAAGAAGTTGTTCACAGACCGTAATTCAACCGCTAGGCTGACAAAGAAGGAGAAGGCCTTGAGGTGGAGGTCGGAAAAGGAGGCCGAAAGGATCAGAGTGCACACCCAGTAAATCCTCGAGTTGTACACGCTGATCAACCGACTGACTCCGCTTGGCTTCCGGTGGTCTTCGCTGTGGTGGTGCTTCGTCTCGGAGGAACACCACGCCTCCTCTCCTTCGACACCCTCCCTCTTCTTCGTCCACTCCTTTCCCACTAGCTCTCTCAATCTAACCTCTCCTACGCGAGAGCATACGCACATACACGTGTACATACACATACACATATAACAGAGACATAAGCCATAAGACATAAGACATACGAAGAAAAAGAGAACGTGAAGGGAGAATAGAGAGACAAAACATAGAATGACTGGTTAGAGTGAAACAAAGCAAGGCAAAGGCGAAGCCAAAGACAAAACCAAGACAAAGGAAAAGAGATAGACACGCATGCCTAGAAGAGGAGTTTGAGACCCATGCGTTATATTGTTGAGCAGATTGAATCTGGTGCACTACACGCCATCAAGCGCACCTACTGAACAACAAATGAATGCGAGACTTACCAAATTGAGAGAGGTCAGACCTAGTCATAGCGGAGGCAACGATGGGAGGAGGGATAGAAATTAGGGAGAATGAGGGGCATACGAAGGAAAAGGGGAAGAGGGGAGGGGAGGGGAAGCAGAGGGGGACGACGACTGCAGGGACAGAGAAGAGGAGGAGAAGGAGGCAGAAGCGGAGGGAGACGGAGGGGGTATGGGCGAGGAATACGACTGACCAGAAGTTAAACCTATAGGAGAGGAGAAGAGGGCTGAGGAGGAAGAAGAAATGGTGGAGGACGGGGATAAGGCTCCCTTCCTCCTCCAGTGGTTCTTGAGTCCCAAGCTGTAGCCATCAAATTCAAACCCATTTGGAATATCAAACATACGAGCACGCATTCTACTCTCTCTCTCCTTCTCCTCTCCCTCTCTCGCTCCCGCTCCTTCTCTTTCTCCTGCTCCCAATGCTTCTCCCTCTCCTTCTCCCTCTCCTTCTCTCTCTTCCTCTCCTGCGCCATCGACCACTCCTCTTCCCTCTGCCTCCGCCTCTGCGCTACCTTCTCCCTTTGCTCTTCGTACTCCTTCCTCTTCTGCCTTAGCGTATTCATATCGGCACTCCTCTCCCTCTCCCTGGCCTCTATCCTCCTCTTCCTCTCCTCATCCTCCACTCCCCCTCCTACTCTCTTAGCACCTGTCTTTCTCACTCTCCTCTTCTTCGCTCCTCCTTCTTCTCCGTTCTCCTCACTCTTTTCTGCCCTCCCCTTTCCTTCTCCTCCCCACCTATCTCTACTTGTAGTTCCTTCCCTTCTTCTCCATTTCCCCCTTCCCCCGACTTGGATTCGTAATTGATGCTTCCTACGATGCCCGTTCTTTCCTCCTTTCCTCCCCATTCGCCACTCCACTGCTCTCTCTGCCCCCTTTCATTAGCTGTAGTAGAGCTCCCCATCGCCTTCTTAAGGATCAGAGGCGAGTGACTCGAGTGATACAAGGTCTTGGCGAGGGAGGTGAGGAAGTGGAGGAGAGACAAGAGCACTTCGTTAAGGTCTTGGTCTCCACTCGAGGAGGAAAGCTCAGCCAGCAATCGATCTCTCTCAGCGGCCCTTTCCGCCTTCTGCTTCTGTGCTTTTGACTCTCTGCCCTCCCTCTCCTCCTCCTTCCTATTGAATTCGAACACGCTGCTCCTCCTCCTCCTCCGCGTCTCCCTCTCTTCTTCTATCTCTTCTCTCCCTCGCCCACTCCCTCTCCTCCTCCTCCCTCTGCTTCGCTTCCTCCTCCTTCCGTTCCCTCTCCTTGGTTTCTGCATCCTCCTTCTCGGAGGAGAGGAAGGAGGGGGAGGGACGGGGATACGCGACGAGAAGAGAGGGGAAGGGTAGGAGAGAGGAGTGATGGAGGCAGAAGGAGGTACAGTGGTCTTGTCCTTCTCTTCACCTGCCTTTCTCTTTCCTTTCTCCACTGACCCCCTGCCTCTTCCCCTTGCGTTCCCCATGATATCTTTTCCCTCGGCCTTTTTTCTCCCTTCCTCACTATCTTTTTCCGCATCCCTCACTTCTACCTCTCCGCTAGAGTTCCTGACCTGAGAGACCCCAATCACACTGACCGTCCTTCCTCTTCCTTTTCCCCTTCCCCTTCCCTTCGACGTGAGACTTTGTTCCCTCTCCCTCTGCCTTTCTAACTGCCGTTCTAACTGCCTCTCCTTGTCCTTCTCCTGCTTGCGCTGGAAGGATGAGATGGAGAGAATGAGCCAATAGAGGTCGCAGATGTCCTCGGGAAGAAAGGGGACCCAGAAGAAGAGGAGGCGGAGGACGTTGATCTTCATGCATAGCCAAAGACGATCATTAAAGAAGCACCTGGGGGAACAGGAGTAGAGAGAGAACAGTGAGGAGAGAAGTGATGGAAGGGTAGTGCTGAGCTTGAAGGTGAGGAGGAAGATGATTAAGATGTGTTCGTTGAGAAGGAAGCGAGAGGAGGAGGAGGGTGAGGATGTGAAGAAGACGAGAGAGAGGGAGAACGACGGGAAGGGAGGAGGGAGAGGGGGAGAGGAAGAGGAGGAAAGGGAAGAGGAGGAAGGGGTGGATGGAACAGCAGAGGAGGGGGTAGAGGGGGAGAGACAAGTGAAGAGGGAGGGGGGGCAGGGGAAGGAGAAGGAGGGGAATGAAGGGGGAGAGGGAAAGAGTGAAGGGAATTGTAAAGTTCTTCGAAGCATAGGAAGGAACAGAGGAAGGGGTAGGGGGAGGAGGGAGAAACACAAGAGGAGGGGCTGGGAGAGGCAGAGGAGAAGGAAGAAGGATAGGAGGAGGGTGGTAGTGGGGAGGGAGAAAGGGGGAAGGCGAAAGCGGATCCCTGGGAAGAAGGCGATTGAAGAGTGGCGGAGGGGGAAAGAGAGGACAAGTCAGAGGAGGGCAAAGGGAAGGGGAGAAAGGAAAGGAAGAGCAAGTGGATGCGGAGGGAGAGAGAATGGGAGGGGGGGGCTGAGGGCAGCGGAGAGAGAGGATGCGATGTCGGAGGATGTCGTTTTGACTGCCTCAGACTCCACCTCCCTTGCGAGAGGACACTCCACAAGACGAAGTCAGAGAGGCGATGGCAGGAAAGGGAAGGGGGGCAGGGGGGAGAAGGGGCAGGTAAGGTACAGACGAACACGAGGTGGAAGAGGAGGAGGGGGAGGAGGAGGGGGAGGAGAGGACGGAGTGGGGAAGAGGTACTTCCAGTATGATGTGAACCTCAGAGCTGAGGGGAAGAGAAGTGGAGGAGGAAAGGGAGGAGGAAGAGGAAGAGGATGAAGAGGAAGAAGAAGAGGGGGATGAAGATAGGTGCTTAATATCCTCTTCAGTCTCCGATATTTCTTCCTTGCCCCCCTCTCCAGCTCCTCTTCCCTTATTTCCCCTTCCTCTTGTCCCCCTTCCCCTATCTCCTTTTCCCTCTCTCCCCCCTCTCTCTCCCTGACCGGGAAGAGAGGGGGAGGGCGGAGACGGAGGAGAGAAAGAGAGGGGCCGAGGTAAGAGGGGTGAATGGAGGAGGGCGAGAGTGGATCAGTGGACGATACGGATGAATCAAATTCGGAGGAGAGAGAGGAGGAGGGTCCTGATGGAGCGGAAGAGCACTGGGAGCGAGATAATAGACCGGCGTACTTAGCTCCCGATGATTTAGACATCCCTTTTTTACGTCTCCGTCCTCCGTCCTCCCTCTCTTCAGTCCTCTCTGCCTCTGCCTCTGCCCCTGCCCCTGCTCCTGCCCCTGCCTCTGCCTCTACCCTCTCCTCACTCCCTCTCTGTCCCTCCCTCTCCTACTTCATTTTCCCTTTCCTTGTCTTTCCCATCCCCCTTCTCTTTTTCTCTTCGTTGTCCTCCTCATCACTTCTGTCATTCTCAGCGCTCCCCCTCTTCCCCTTCCTTTCCTTCCCTTTCCTCTCCCTCCCTCATCTCTCCGTTCGCTCTTCCCACTCCATTGGTCCCATTAATCCTACGCAAGTATCCTTGCATGGCTTCTCTGACTTGGTCTGTGGAGTGGAGGAGACCCAGCTCAAGTAGACTCATTCGCTTCATCTCTTCCTTCCCCACTTCCTCTCCCCCGTTCTTTCCCTTACCCTCCTCTTCGCTTACTTTCTTCGTTTCCTCCTCCACCTTTTCCACTAACAGTTCGTCTTCTTTAGCTACAACCTTTTCGTTCTTCTCACTTTCCTTCTCATTCCTACGCTCTATCTCTACCTCTGCCTCTTCTTCTCCCTCCACCCTTTCTCCTCCCTCTCTCTCCTCTCCCACTCACCCCTTCTTCTTCTGGTTCGTTGTGCTTTCCCCCAACCTTATTCTCCTCTCTTCCCCCTCTCTCTTCCTTTCCTCCTCCCCACTCTCTATCTTCTTTTTCTACCTCTCCCTCTCCTTCCCCCTCACCCCCTTTTCCCTCTCCCTCCTTCTCGTTGTTTTGCAACATCCCTGCCCTCACCTCCACAACCTCATTTCCCAGGTCTACGAGATGAGAAATATGAGCGAGCACAGATGCTAGCTGAGAGTGGTCAGCAGACCCAATCAAATTGAGAATGCCTGCCTTAGTCTCAGGGTCTAATTTTTCACTTAGAATGGGTTTTACTGCTGTGATTCGATAGCCAAGCGACGAAGAAGAGGAGGAGGAAGAGGAGGAGAAGGAAGAGGAGGAAGAAGACGAAGAAAAGGAGGAGGAAGAGGACGAGGAGGAAGAGGAAGACGAGGACGATAGCGAGGGAGAAGGAGAGGGAAGAGGCTGAGAAGCCAGAGGGGGTGACGGAGGAGAGGGAGGGAGAGCAGAGGATGAGGAGAAGGACCCCTTTCTCTTTGACAGAGCCTCCCCCAATGCCCCACGTGAGCATTCATTTTTCCTATCTGGTGAGGAGGACCCCCTTCGAAGATAGAAGAGTTCCTCCCACTCACACTCATACCCAAATTCACATTCACATCCACGTTCACCTTCTCCCTCACACCTTCTTTCGCATCCGCTCTCCCTTCTCTCTCTGTTCGACTGCTCTCTTCTGTTTCTCTCTTCCCTCTTCATCCTCTCTTCGGGGGAAAGGGCCAAGGAGGAGAGGGAGGAGGAAGAGAGGAGGAGAGGAGGAGGAGGAGAGGGGAGGATGAGGAGGGAAATAGGGCGGATGAGTAAAGGGGGAGGGGAGGGAAGCATCATGGAGGAGGGAGTGGTGGGAAGGGGTTTGGGGATCGAGACAGAGACAGAGGAGGGAGAGAAGGGGGAGGAAGACATTGCGTGAGAGAGAGAGGAGGAGGGAGGGACAGAGGAAGGGATGGGAGATGGCAGTGTGGGCATAGGAGAAGAGGATGATGAGGCAGAACGATCGTTATTCGTGCCATCCTGTGTCCCGGACCTTTCAGTCCTCCTCGCACTGCCTGTCTCTTCATTTTTAAAGCCTGCCTTAGCAGCCTTTCCCCCCTTCGCTCCTCTTCCATCTCCTAGGGCTCCGTCCCTCTTTGCCCCTTCCTTCCTTACGCTTATCCCGCCCTCCT
This sequence comes from Drosophila quasianomalipes, assembly GCA_035043665.1. NCBI lineage: Eukaryota > Metazoa > Arthropoda > Insecta > Diptera > Drosophilidae > Drosophila > Drosophila quasianomalipes. The sequence continues at coordinate 33,791 of JAWNMU010000152.1, read as the reverse complement.
TCCTTTCCTTGTTCGTCTCTTCTCGAGTGGTCAGAGGAGGCGGAAGAAGGGGAGGAGGAGAGGGGCAGACGAGAGGGGAGAGAGAGCATTCTGATTAGAGATAGGGGATGAGGTGGAAGGCGTGGTTGACGAAGACGCAGTGAGGGGACCAGGAGTGAAGGGATACTGAAAAGAATAAGGGTGCTGAAAAGTTCGCTCCTTAGGAGAGTCTGAAAATACCACGAATGCACTTTTCAGTTCCTCTTCGTTTCCTCCATAAATTGTTGGGTGACTATTGTCAATATTCTTCTTCGAGTAGACCTCCACCATCTGGCCCTCCTTTAACAATCTGAGTCCGCAGTCATCGCAGACCCTGACTGGCACTGACCCTGGCTGCAGGCTACTGCTAAGGTTACAGTGCTGACGACACAAGATCTGACCACACCGACGACAGTGAGACGCTCTCTTCAGAAAACCAAACTTACACGAACACTGCGCGTTGCATCAACATACGAGCACCAAATAATTTCGCCAAAAATCCAAAACAAATAAAAAGTGGATTTAAAACAAATGATTAGCCATAACGGAATTCATTCGATGTTACAATTCCACGCATACCACGCACACTAGCGTTTTGTCAATTACCCACTAATCAATACACGAAACAAACAAATTGTACATTCACAAAGACAAATTTGCAAAATGACTATTATATACGTATTAACAAATGACATTCACTCGTTGAATATGTAATTTTTTCCTCGTACCTTAAAACATGAGTCTCTTTCTGCCCATGTAGGCTGTTGCAATGTTGACATAAACCGACGAACAAAACTGCAACTATCCAGAAACTACTTATCTATCGGGAAATTTACAAATTTGTAGGTGTTTGTCTGTAGGCAAATCTGCGGTATATTGAGAAATTTACACATGAAGGAATAGTAAAACAAAAAAACAGCATTTCCAGTGATCAGAAAAAACGTAAAGAGAGGAAAAAAAGAGACAATGTTTGCAATAAGTAAGCTATAACAGAGAGGTACTTTCAGGAGATATACAAACAAAGTACATGATCAACTACTCTATACAGAAAGCAAACATAGAAAATTGAAGGATATACTCGCTGTGTTTTTGTTTGAGAATTTCGAAAGAGATTTGTAGGTGCAAGGCACCTTGTGAAATAAAATCTTGAATCAGCAAACAAAAAAACAGTTGATAAATCTATTGATATTACACACGCGCCTGCGCACAGTATATACATGCATAAGACGAACAGTAATATATTTTTATTCTTCAAAAAATACACACAATCAGACACAATCCGCATTGGGAATTGGCTTTACAGTTGAGATTGTACAGACTATACACCTGTGGGAGCAAGTTGCTGGCGCACTTCATGCTTTGGTTTGAGACATGCTGAAATTGAAAACCATTCTTTTCGAACAGATATAGTCCAACACAAGAAACTTAATAAACTGCAACGAGTTAACAAACAAGGGATAAGTTTTTTTTTTATTTTATTTGTACATAACGATGTCAAGCAGGAAACGAAGAAATGAACGAAAAGAGAGCTTCGAAAAAGAAAGCTAGGCGAAGCAAGAATAATTATACTAACGCGAATACAATCGCCCCTTCACGAAGTTCTCCCAAGATTCTATACATATGCCCCTCATGGCCATAAGATGCCTAAACAGGGTCACATGATTTCGATCAATGTCCAAGGGGTGGCGCACGGTGATTAGAGTTTCCTTTCAGTCAAAGATTCAGAGGGTTCTCTCTTCTACTGCCGTAGAATGAACCGAGCGGAGGGAAGTGAAAAGAGTCCGAGGGGAGGATGCGTCCCAGAAGGGATATTGGGAGCTGAGAAATGGAGCAGGGAGGACGAGGGTGGGGGACAGAGGACATGGGCAGAGACGAAAGAGGGAGAGAAGGGGGGACGAAGAGAGAGAGAGAGAAAGGGACTGTCACTAGGTGGATGGGAGGAAGAGGAGGGGAAAGAAGAAGCTGAGAGAAAGAAGAAAGAGAAGACAAACTATCCCTTTTTCCCTTCTCCTTCTCCTTCCTCCTTCCCCCTTCTTCCTCTCCTCTGACTCGGATGAAGTTAGATTTTTTATAATAGGACTCATCATCTTCCCTTTGCTCCTCTCCCTCCTCTTCCGCCCCCTGCACTCCACCCCCAGCTGCTTCTAGCCCAGTGTGTGTGCGTTGGCCTCCTACTTCCTCTTGTTCTCCTTCTCGTTCGTCCTCTTCTTCTCCGTTGATGATATTGTTCAAATCTCCAGAACTCTTTATTCGGAGATGGAAGGAGGGAGAATGAAGCGAAGATCAGCGCACGAACCACTCCCTCCCATTTCCAACCTCTTCCCTCTCACTCCTTCTCCCTCTCCCTACCCCTCTCCTCTCCCTTTCTCTCAATCCCTCTCCTTCCCTACAGCCATCATCCTCTGCTTCTGCTTCCCTCTCCTCTCTTCCCTCTCCTCTCCTTCCTCTCTCTTCCTTCCCTTTCTTTGTCTCTTCCCTGTTTCTCCCATCGTCTCTTCCCTTGCCCCTTCGCCTTCGCCTTTGCCTTCGTCTTCGTCTCCGCCTTCCCCTTCCCCTTCCCCTTCCCCTTCCCCTTTCTCTTTGCCTTTTGCTTCCCTTTCCGCCTATGATGTCTATCGGAGAATGAGAGGTGTTGCGGGCCCCTTCCTTCTCCTTCTCCCTCCCTCTCTTCCTCTCCCTCTTTCTCCCCCTCTCCTTCTTTCTCTTTCTCTTTCTCTCCCTCTTTCTCTTTCTCTTTCCTCTTTCTCTCCCTCTTTCTCCTTCTCCTTCTCTTTCTCTTTCTCCTTCTCTTTCTCCTTCCTCTTCTCTCCCTCGCTCCCTTGCTTCCCCCCTTGCGCCCTTCCCCCCTGTTCCCCTTCCTCCCTCCTTCCCTCTCCTTTCTTTCCTATTCCTCCATGTTTTGAAACGACGATACAGACAGAAGGTGTGGACACGGTGTTAGAAGATAAGGGAGGAAGAGGAGGAAGAAGAAGAGGAGGAGGAGAAGCAGGAAGAGACGAAGAGAGAGGAGAAGGAGTCATGAAAGCAGCTGGAAGGAGGAGGAGGAGGAGGAGAAGAGGAGGAAGAGGGGGAAGAGGAGGAGGAAGATGGGAGAAGAGGAAGGGGAGATGTGAATGGAAAGAAGGAGCAAACGCTTTGATAGAGGTATGGGAGGAAGAAGACTTCCTCCTCGCCCCTCCGGCCTCTCCCTCTCCCTCTCCCCCTCCCCCTCCCCCTTTCTTTCTCCTTGCCCTTCTCTCGCTCTTCATGCCGTGACCCCTCCCTCCACTCCTCCTCTCCTCCCCTTTTCCCCCTCCTCGCCAGCATTGTCTTTTCTTCTTCTTCTCGCTTCCCCTTCTCCTTTTCTCTCTCTCCCCTTCCCTACCTCTCTCTCTCTCTCTCCCTCTCCCTCTCCCTTTCCTTTCCTGATTTTTCTTTCGACCCTGGGCACCATACTTCGGAGAAGAAGATATTTCTCTATGTTCCTAGCTCTGTTTTCCACAGTCTCTTTCCCCTCAGACAACAGCTCAAACTCGCACAAGACCTTCTCTTTCTCCTTCTCCTCGCCCCCCTCCCTCCCCACTTCGTTCCCATCTTCCTCCTCCTTCTCCTCCCCCTTCCCTTCTCCCTTTTCTCCTGCCTCTGCCTCTCGACTGCCACCGCCTTCCCTCTTCTTCTCCCCACCACTTTCTTCCCTTGCTTGTTCACCAGTCTCTTCTTTTATTTCTCCTCCTCTTTCCTTTACTTCTGCTCGAGTTGATTTTGACCTTAGCAGTGTATTAGAGGAGGTCAAGGCGATACGAGGGGAAAGAGAGGGGGAAAGAGAAGGGGAGAGGGAAGGAGAAGGAGAAGGGGACCTGGAAGGGGAAGGGGAGAGAGAAGGAAATGAGGAGGGTGAAGGTGAGGGTATGGAGGAAGGGAGAGAAGATGAAGCAGTGGAGGAGAGGGGAGAGGAGAAGAGAGAGGAAAGGAGTAATGAGCGACTGAAGGTCAGAGAAGAGGGAGGGGTCCAGGCAAATGGACCCAAAGCGAGGGGGAGGAGAGAGATACTAGGCGAGTAAGGGGGTCTATCGACGAGGGAGAGAGGGGGGTCAAGGGTGGGGGGGAGATGGAGAGGAGAGAGAGGACGGTGAAGAGGAGGGGGAAGAGGAAGGGGAAGAGGAAGAGGAAGGGGGAAGAGGAAGAGGAAGAGAGAGGAAGAGGGAGAGGAAGAGGGAGAGGGAGAGGAAGAAAGAGATGTTGACAAAGAAGTGGGAGCAAGCGAGGGGAAGGGGAGGAGGGGAAGGAAGGGGAGGGGGGCGAAGCGGAGGAGGAAAGAGAGGGAGAAAGAGGAAGGAGGGAAGGAGAGAGAGAGAGAGAGAGAGGGAGAGATAGCTGGGGAGGAGGGAGATAGGGGGTGGGAGGAGGAGGACTGGTTAGATGGATTGGAGAAGGAGGGGGAACGGGGAGGTAGAGAGGGGGAATGGAAAGAGGAGGAGACAAACCCATTCTCCGCTCTCCCTCTTTCCCCTCCTCTCCACGATCGTCCTTCTCCCTCTTCTCTCTTGTCTCTTCCTTCTCGTTTTCTGTGCTCCTCTTCTCTTCCCCCCTTTCCCCTCCTCACCCCCTCACCTTCCTCTTCTTCCTCCTCCTTCTCCTTCACCCTGTCTCTTTCTTCTTTCCTCCTTTTCCAAATTATCTTGTTCGTCTCTCTCTCTCTTTCCTCTCCCTCTCTCTTTCCCTCTCCCTCTCTCTTTCCCTCTCTCTTTCCTCTCTCTTTCCCTCTGCCTCTCTTTTTCCCTTTCCTTTTCCTTGTTCTCTCCTCCCTCTCCTCTCTCTCTCCCTCCTCCTGCTTGGCTTCTATATAAAGAGAGAGAGATACCAGAGACACCGAGGGGATGGAGGAGGGTGGAGGAGGGGGAGGAAAGGAGGAGGAGGAGGAGGAGGAGGAGGAGGAGGAGGAGGAGGGGGAGAGGACGGATGATATAGAGAAGGGATTCTTCCCTCTTGTTCTAGACTGTGAAGAGGAGCGAGGGAAGGAGATGAAGGAAGAGGATGAAGAGGAGGAGGATGAAGAGGAGGAGGATGAAGAGGATGACGTGGGGTTATAAGAAATTGATGCCGGAGAGAGGGCGAGGGAGGTAGAAGGAGGAGGAGAGAGGGATGACTGAACATCCGAGAGAGATGGGAGGAGAGGGGGGAAGGGAAAGTGGAGGGGAGGAGGAGGAAGAGGGAGGGACGAGAGGGGAAGCTGAGGGCGAGGGTGAGAGAGAAGAGAAGGGATGAGAGGGAGAAGGAGAGGGAGAAGGAGAGGGAGAAGGAGAGGGAGAGCGAGAAGGAGAGGGAGAGGGAGAAGGAGAAGTAGACCTGATGGAGGAATAAAGGGAGGGACCAAACGAAGGAGAAAATCCAAAAGGAAAGGGAGAGGGGGAGCGAGAGCGAGAGGAGGAGGAGGAAGAGGAAGAGGAAGAGGAAGAGGAAGAGGAAGAGGAAGAGGAAGAGGAGGAGGAAGAGGAAGAAGATGAGGAAGAGGAGGGAGGGAAAGAGGAAAGTGAGGGTTGAGAAAGCCAGGTGGAGGAAGAGGGGGCGAATGGGAGAGAGGGAGTGGGGATCGTTCCCAGGGAAAAAGACAGGTGGCCAAGGAGAAGAGAGGGAAGCAACTGAAGGAGTTGAAGGCAATCAAAGAAGAGGAATCGGAGGAGGCAACAGAAGTAGAGGAAGAGGACGCAGGAGAAGAAGAGGTTGATGATGATGATGATGATGATGAGGAGGAGGAGGAGGAGGGGGAAGAGCTTCTGAGTTTATATTTGTTTCTCCCTGCCCCCACTCCCTCGGTTGACTCCATCACCTTTCCTATGTCTAGATCTTCTGCCCCACCTTCCTCTTCCCTCTCACTCTTGTCCCAGCCCGAGGAGGGAGGGAGAGGAGGGAGAGAGAGCCGAAGAGATCGGAGGGGAAGGTGAGAGGGAAACAGATCCCAGATGACCGAGAGGACGAGAGGTAGAAGAGGAGGATGAGGAAGAGGAAGAGGAAGAGGAAGAGGGGGGAGGTGAGGGGACTGGACTAGCCTTAACAGAATCTACTCCGTCTAAGTGGGGATGCCCCATACAAATGGACTGGAGGGAGGAGAGGGACGAGGAAGAGGGAAAGACTGAAGTGAAGCCCTCTACCTTCCACTGCATCGACAATCCCTTCGCTCTCTCTTCAACCGAAGTCTTCTTACTTGGTTAGAGAAACAATCGTTCGAGATCGAAAAAAAAACAAGAGAGAGGAACCCCAAGCTCCGAAGAAAGAGAGGACGAGAGCGGGGGGGTGGGCGATGACGAGGAAGAGGCGGAGGAGGACGCGGAGGAGGAGGAGGCGTCTCTGAGTTTGATTCTATTGGTGACTAGATCGAATGACGTCTGTGGATTCACCGAGTAGCCTAGGGAATTATTTTCGATCTCGAGAAAGCAAACTCGGTATTTCAGTCTCTCAAACACTCCCTCCTTCTCCTTCTCCTTCTCTTTTTCCTTCTCCTTCTCCTTCTCCTTCTCCCTCTCCAACTCCTTCTCCTTCTCCCTCTCCAACTCCTTCCTCCTTCTCCCTCTCCAACTCCTTCTCCTTTCCCTTTTCCAGCTCTTTCGTCTCCCTCTCCTTCTCAACCTCTCTCTCCTCTCTCTCTCCACATTCAGTGCCTCGCCTCCATCTGTCTCTCCCTTTCCTTTTCCCTTTCCCTTTCCTTTTCCCTTTCCCTCCGCGTTCATCTCTCTCTCCTCCCCCTTCTCCTGACCCTCTTTCTCCCTTTTTCTTTTCTGCCTTTCCCTTTGACCCCCGCAGAAACATCTCCATGATCATTCATACTTCCTCTCACAACCACTGTCAGAGGCTCTTCGTCATGGGAGGGGTGAGGAAGAGAAGAACGACCCCTCTCCTTCTCTGTCCCTATCTCTTTCTCCACCCCTCTTTCCCTCTCCTTCAACCCCTCGATTTCCCTCCGACCCCCTCTGTCTTTCTCTCTTCCTCTCTTCCTCCCTCTCAGCCTCAACCTCTGCCGCTCCCCAAGCCCCCTTTGTCAGCTGGCTTGCGAGCTCTTCCCCTTCTCCCCCAACAGCTTTCACTGAGGCCCTTCGAAGCCTAGCGCTGCTTTTTCTGCGGAGGAGAGGGGGGAGGACCAGGGGAGTGGGGGAGGAGGGGGGAAAAGCTATTTTCTCCATCGCTTTAATAATCAGAGCGTTAGTAAGTGGAGTGAGAAAAGGTGGGCTGCAAAAAGAACTCAACAACGCAGAACGAGACGGAGGGGGAGGGGAAAAAGTGGAGAGGGAAGTGGGAGAGGAAGAGAAAGAAAAAGAGGAGGAGGAAGAGGATGAAGGGGAGGAGGAACGGAGGGAAGAGCCAGAGGAAGGGTGGGGAAGAGATACCAGTGCAGTAGAGGGAGTGGAGGAAAATGAAGAAGAAGAGGAAGAGGAAGAGGAGGAGGAGGAGGAAAAGGAAGAAGAGGAAGCAGAAGAGGAAGAGGAAAAAGAAGAGGAGGGGGAAGGCATAGCGGAAGCGAAAGAGGTGGGGGAGTGAGGAGAGTGGGCGTGGATAGAAGTTATGGATCTTCTGATCGATCTAGAGCGAATACCAAGACTGGGAGAGAAAGTAGATAGGGGCGACGAGGGGGACAAGGGGAAGGCCCGAACGAATGGGAAGAAGAGGAAGATGAGGGGGAGGAAGAGGAGGAGGGGGAGAGGGAGAGGGCGGATACAGAGGGTAAGGGGCGAATTTCGTAGGGAGGGAGGGCGGAAAGAGATGAAAAATCTCTCTGTTGGAGAGAGGGGAGAAGAGGTAGGAGGTCCTCTCAAAGTCAAGGGAGAAGGAGGAGTAAGAGGAGTTGAGGGGGAGAGGAAGAGGAGGAGGGGGTGTGCGCCCACTCCTAACCACTTACTCAGATTCTCTAATCGCCTCTCCCTCTCCTTCTCCGTCTCCTCTCTCTCTCCTACATCCAGGTCTTCCTCATCATCTCTCCACTGATCCTTCCTCTTTTCCCCTCCTCCTGCTCCTCCTACCCCTCCCCCTCCTTCCTCTACTCGTCCGTCGCTCTGTCCATTGGCAGAAAAGGAGACTGAAAGGGAAGTTGAAGAAGATGAGGAAGGCACAGAAGAGGAGGAGGACGAAGAGGAAAGAGATGAGAAGGAGGAGGAGGAGGAGGAAGAAGAGGAAGAGGAGGAAGAGGAGGGCTGCGGAGAAGGAAAGGGACCGGGGAGAGGACCGATTAGTCCCTGACTGTAGTTGTTTCCTTCAAATTGAGAAGGACTGATCCTTCCTAGAGGAGAGTATCTCGATATGCTAGTCCTTTTTTCAACACTATCTCTCCTCCTCCTATCGCTGCCCTCGTGTTCCCCCCCGTATTGCTCAATCATATTTCCACTGAATGAGGACCGTTCGAACGATCTCTCACTGCCCTCAATAGAATTTCTCCTCCTTCTGCTCTTCTTCCGTAGGGGTTTGAGTTTCGAAGAGAGGTAGGTGTCTGCGACAGAGGGGAGCTCCTGCAGAGGGAGGGAGGATGAGGGGTCGAACGAGAGCAAGTCGTCCGACAACACACACAACAAACACTTTCTACCCAGCTACCATTGCATTCGCAACACAACCACATAGGAATCAAGAACCACATATAAATCGACAATCACACGTATATGCATACAAACAATGAAATTAGACACAAGAAAGAAGAAAAAAACACACAGGATATATGGATACAGACACAGACACACATACATATACATACACACACACACAACCAACAATGAGACGTTGCACGATAGAACAAACTTCGAATTACCTCTGGGTCCCTCAAATACAATAAAAGGGAGGTGAACAATGCTCCAATGCACGAAAATGGGTTCGAGAGACTCTCTGCAAAAGAGCAGAGAGTGATCGCCAAGAAACAAATCGTAATCGACACAACACATACACACACACATACACATGCACGCACACATCCATTAATACACATACACATGCACACACAAAAACGCAGTGATTCGTGTAAGAACGACTGGTGCTTGCAAGGAAAAAATGCGAACGAACAAACGGTGCTCACGTACAAACATTGACACGCAACTAAGCGAAGCCTAGCCAAACCGAACACTGTTCGACAAACATTAACACTGGGTTTAAACGAGCCAAACAATAGATGTCTTTATACAAAGTACTCAACAAACGTGTCTGCACAAACTATTTGAATGACTCGTGGCGAAGCAGAGGCGAGGGTCAGTGGAACAGACACAAATACTAACCATCCAGGATGGACTTAAAGTCTTCGAACGTCTCCTATCGCAAACGGGTATACAGGTACGCTCACTCTCTCCCGAAAATACATGGGTATCGAATCTCGGTCGTACTTTTGAACCGACATCTTTGAGAACAAAAGGGATATATTCTATTAGGTCAACTGTTTTCTATTGTGCTTATCTGGGATCCTACTCACACGCCTAAGAAATGCTATATACAGCAGCCATTACGGGAACATCATCATCTAACGGTTAGATTTTCTTGTTCCACACCATTGAACACGTTCTCAAAATTTGAGGAGTTTCGTTAAATCAGCCAACGACCGAGACACTACCGAAAATATACACGTAAAAGGAAGGGGGACCTCCAGAAGCCAGAAGCACACAGACAATATGTGGTTGCTTTCAACTGGGATAATACAAAACAAACAATATATTATACATATATATGAAAACAGTCTGAAAAACCAAACACGCAACACGGTATAAATAATTCGTGCTTGAAACACGAAATATAAGTAGTTTTGTCCATGTAGAAACGGCTTCAAGATCGCAAAAAATCTGCACGCTGATTTGGGTAAATCGAAAAAGTGCTAAATACATTCATTAGGGAAGCAGAAACATACGCTCTTTTTCTTACATAATGTATACATATTTCGCATACTAAAAGTGCTAGTAGCAGAAAATAATCCACCAGACATAGCGAACGCTACCGCTGTATTGATGAGAACAAATGAAAAGACAACATTTCCTAGGAAAATGTAGATCTCTATTAATAGATTACATGCATATGAAAGTATTTCTCTTCACAACGACTGAAAATACAATTCTCTCCACCAATACGCATTAGTTTTGGGTACCACAATACATACATGCTTCATGTACAAATAATAGGTCGTCGCCATCATGAAATGGTCCTATAGTGTAGTGGTTAGCACGGGAGGCTTTGACTCTCCAATCCTGGGTTCGAATCCCGGTAGGACCTAATTTTTTGTCCCTTATTGAATGATCCTCATAAATTTACGATTGATTCTAGAGTTTTTTTTTTCTTGAACTGACAGTTTTCTAACAAACAAAATAAACAGCCCCTAACGACGTCATTAGAGTAACATAATATGTCCGCGAATCGCGAAATATTCGTGAGGGACAAAACACAACACGTTATGGAAGGAAGAAAATGCTGAGAAATAAATAATGGTTTGGTTTATTAATTGCTCAACATATTTGAGGTCAAGCAACGGTAATTGTATTTGCACCAATAAAAAGGGAAGGTTCTATGGACTGAAGCATATGGAAAAAGACAGACTACTAATTGAATAAAAGCACGGAACTAACAGCTAGAAGGCATGGACAGTGAAGAATCTAAATGTAAAAAACAAGCATTTGTGAGTATGCAACACCACAGAAATGCGTACTTAACGACATACCAAAAATCGGAAAGCAGAACAATGTGAAACGAAAAGAAAAGAAAGAGAACATCAACTAAGTCAGCATATCAGAGATACCCATCGCATGAGGGATTTACTCAGAGGTGGTATCGTGCCTAGGGCGAATACGCTTGTAAGTGGCGTTGCAGTCGCATCCAGGCCCAGCGACGAGAGTGTCGAAGTTCTGCTTGGGCTCGAAGGGCTTGATGAGGTCCCATTCGAAGTTTCTGAGAAGGTAAGAGAAGATGACCTTGACCTGGAGGAAAGCGAAGTCTCTTCCCAAGCATTGGTGTCTTCCCTCTCCGAATGCAATGTATTTCCACTGCTTCTGGATGTTACCATCGTCGTCTACCAAGTCCTCTCCCTCACTGCGGGGAGGGAGGAAGCGGTGGGGGTCGAATTTGTCGGGGTTCTTGAAGGACTGGGAAAGACGGTGGGACACAGCGGGGGAGGACACCACAATATCTCCCCTTGGGCACATTGTATCCCTGGAACTGCTGAGTCTCCTGGACGGTGCGCATCATGACGACGATAGGGGGGAAAAGACGAAGAGCCTCCTTCATGGAGAAGTGCAGCAACTCCATCTTCTGGATACAGTCGAAGTTCAGCTCCTCATCATTTCCGAAGTTCTCTCCGAGGATGTTCTTCTGCTCCTCCAAGAGCTCGGGGAGGATCTCCTTCTTGTGGGCAGCGATGAGGCAGGCGAGCCAGGTGGAGGTGATGTTGGAAGTGTGCTGTCCAGCAAAGAGACAGGCAATGAGGAGTCCGACGATCTCATCGTTCGAAAGTTCTCTTCTGTTCTCGTACTTGCAGTCGATGAGCTCCTGGAGGAAGTCATGGGGGTTCTCGATTCCCTTGGCCTTGTTCTCCCTGCGTCTGTCAATGACGGGAGAGAAGAGCTCAACCATCTTAACTCTCGACTCGTCTCTGAGGCGGTGCTTCTCGAGAGGGGCATTGGGGAACAAGATCGATACTCTCGTCATTCCGTCGTTCAAGTGCTCGTACAAAGTGGCGACCTTGTTGTGCATGGTGTTACGGACTTCATCTCCCATGAGGCAGCGAGAGGCAGTGAGGATGATGAGCTCGGAGAAGGCTTGGTGGAAGTTGATCTGTCCCTCGTCGGGGAGTCTGTCGAAGAACATCTGGCACTCCATCATCACCTTGTTCACGTACGTCTGCATGTTCTTCAGGTTCAATGCGTGGCGGAGGAATGAGAGCTGTCTGTTCATGAGCTGGAGAGAAGCGTCGTAAACAACGTTCTTTCCGAACACAGGCACAGTGAACTTGTACACCTCTCTGGCAGTGAAAATCTTGTCGGAGGTGTTGTAGAAGAACTCATTTCCCTCGGCTCCAATCAAGAAGGTGATCCCCTGGCGACCAACCTTGATACGGAAGATATCTCCGTACTTCTCGTAAGAGGTCCTAATGAACTCTACGGGTCCCTTCTTCTCGAGCTCGAACTTACCCTGCACAGATCGACAGAAGAACAAGACATACACATTTGACATGACACGTCATACACAGGGAGAGATACGCGTACACACATGCAACGATACACACCATTAAGTAATTGTTAAAACATACGATTACATCTAATTCTAAATATTGGGGCCCTCGACTAGGTAAGACCACGAAACTACTTTTCCCCGTCCAAAATGTAATACCAACAATTAACGACATCAAAAATAGACCGAAGTAACACATAAAGATGCGAAGTGTCAATTTAAGTATATACCTGAACAGCATCAAGCAAGTAGGGGGCTCTAGGAGGCAAGTTGGAAGTCTACAGAATAGTTGAGAAAACGTCGCGCGCGATGAGAAATAATAACCCATTAGTTTACGTAATAAATAGGGAAACCGAAAACGCAGGACAGTGAAATAAACACGTGAGCAATGTTTCGCGTATTTTAGTATGAAACATAAAATATACATACAACAACAAGCATGCATAGTACCGATGAAATTTAAAACGAAGTGTACCAACAGGGAGATAAGAGGAATACAAGAGAAAAACTTACGGTCTCAAAGTTCAAGTACAAGTAAACCGCAGGGATTACAAGCAGAAGAACGGTAATAATAGGGTGGGACAAAGCAAACTGGACAATAGTTCCAGCCAAGCTATCGTCAACTTCGAGCAAAACCATTTTAGAATACTACAATGATACACTTACAATTAAAATTTCCAGTATGAGCAGAGAAGAGAAAAAGAAGTGGCGTATATAGATTTATGACTAAACCTGAGGGAATCGCATTTATTCATAATTAAGAGTGCCTGGGGTGCTGTGTAGTCAACCAGGGGCGAGGAGTGTGGGTGGGAGAGTAATCCGGCAAGAAAATGCCAGTGGTATCTTCTAGTGTTTTTCATGCATACCCACATTGTCTCATATTCGCCATAGATTTTACCTACATAGCTTTCTGTGCTCATATATACTATCATTGTACCTCGCTTTCATGCTTAAACGCAAGTTTATAAGGATGTTCGCGTGTATCTTTTCTACTGGAAATCATTTTGTTCTTCTCCAGTGTATGCTGTGTAGAGAGCGAATTCATGCAATACATTCAGCCATGCACATATATTAACTTCTCATTCGTTATATACTTTAGATATAATTTGTTTTTTTTTTATAATCTCACGCAAAATAACAAACGTAGTATCCTGCGCAGCCGTACCTTCACAAAAAAAGAAGGGTTTGCATGACAGTCCCATACATACGAGCATAGTTACTGGTAGTTAACTTCACCAACCATATTTTTTTAATTTGATATTTGTACACCAGTTGCTACCAGCATTCTGGCTTACATTCAAACCATTTTGCAGACTAAGTTGTTAACTCTATAGTGCCCTATTCTATGAACATTAGAAACAACCAATTAAAACCCACCGTATCCTATTTGCACACTGTCAAATGTAATAACTATATACTATTCAGTTGCAAAGGCAGCATCCTTTCTAGTGCCGTGCAATATGTACACATTTTCTGAAAATTACTAGGTAGTTAAACAGACTTGGACCTTGTTCACCTATTAAAGCAGTAACTCACATTCAGTATATATAACTCTACGTAAATAGAAAGCCAAACGAGAAATGCAACTTGCAATTAAACACACTATATATATAGGACATATAAACACACGTATATAATGTTTGCCTTTGATCCAGTATCATCTGATAATCATTCATTTTTCTTGTCTTATGAGATTGGTGATTGATCGGAGCCCGATGTATTACTTTCATACAAAATAAACATTTCTCACTCGTACACTCAACAGTAATTTATTTATTCGATTCTATACAAAAATGTTCAAGTTAGATATACATATTGCTTGCTTATATATGATAAATTCAACGGAAATATGTGTTTACGACATCAACGTTCTGATCCGATTTCAACCCTATTTGTGCGTGCATTTTTTTTCATTCTTTAGAGACACTAAAACGCCATTCTATCCTTGCCCACACCACGACACTAACAAACGCACCATCTACTGATATTATGTTTATCCTTAGTTTTCAGCCTCATGCAGTGCTTGGAAAAGTCATCTCGTGTGTGCTTAAGAAGAAGCGCCCTTCTTGGTTATACCCCTTCGTTTATTGTATCCTCAGCAACTCTCCCAACCACACAGAAAAGGAGAATTGATTACAAATAGGCACAAATACCCATCTTTCACCCCTATTTCCTTTTTCTCTACGGCTTCTGAGCCTGCTTCTACTACTCAAGAAAGTACCGTCATTCCTAAGCCCGAAGTGTACCGTATCTGTGTCGTTGGTAGTGGACCCGCTGCGATGTACACGGTGAAATTCCTCCTTCGCTCGAAAAATAGCGAGAGTATCCGCATCGATATTATCGATAAGCTTCCCTGTCCCTTCGGTCTGGTCCGTTATGGAGTGGCCCCCGACCATCAGGATGCAAAGAACGCGACCTCGACCTTCGAGGAGACAATGGAGGACGAGAGAGTGAGATTCCTCGGAAATATCGAACTCAACCAAGACGTTTCCCTCGAACAGCTGAAGGAGGTGTACGACGCAGTGGTTCTGGGAATCGGAGCAGAGGACCCTGTCGAGACGAAGGCGGCAAAGGAGGTGAAAGAGAAGTCAGCACAGAGTGAGGGGGAGGGAGACAGAGATGTGTGGGTGCAGAGCGCCAAGGATTTCGTTCACTGGTACAATGGGTACCCAGGATCAGACAAGTGGAGTGTTCCTATTGATAAGGCAACCGACGTTGTTATTATTGGAAACGGAAACGTTGCTTTGGACGTGGCGAGGATGCTCATCAGACTCCCCGAAGAACTCTCCTCTTCCCCAGCTGCGATTGAGGGAAGCAAGGAGAAGAGGAGAGAGGAAGAACAGAGCAACACAGAGGGAGAGAAGGGAGAGGAGAAGGGAAGTGCATGGTCAGATACCCCCGAACATGTGTTGAAGAAGCTGAGGAATAGCAACGTAAGGAATGTGCATATCGTAGCGAGGAGAGGGGCTGCCCACTCTGCGTGCACGATTACTGAGGTGAGAGAGCTCCTCACTGTCTCCCACAGACCAGTTGGCGCTGAATACGTGGGCCTGGGGAGAGGAGAGATAAACGGAGTGGAGGGAAAGGATTACACGTGGGGAATAGGAATTAGTCCCTCCGAGATGGATGCTAGTCTGTCTTCTGTCGACCCCGCCTTCCTTAACTCACGTGCCGTCAAGAGAAAGGTTGACCTCCTCAAAAAATCTCCACCTTCGGAGCGTTGGACCGCTTGCTCAATGATGGGGAATGCGAAGAGGTGAAAGACTCACTCTCTACCGAATTGAACCCCAATGTAAAAACGAGTGAGAGCGAAAGGAAGACGGCGTTCCGCTTCATCCTCAACCCCCTCCGTTATGAAACGAGAGAGGACGGATCTGTGTCCAGGGTTGTCTTTTCCAACTCCAACGGAGAAGAGGAAACTATCCCTTCCCCCGCCACCCGCTACCCCGCCGTGCCTTCGAATGGCCTTTCCTCCGATTCTCTCTCCAAGGTTCTCGTTTTTGAAAGCACGGGATACGCAGTGCATCCCCAGGCCTCCACCAGCTACTACACTAAGGGAAAGAGGATCCCCTCGGTGAAGGGAAGGGTCCTATCGTCCATCCCTGAGTACATCCAGGACCAGTGGGAGTCCAATCAAGATAAGATCCTACCCCTCGCAGAGCTGAAGGAGGAGGATGCTGGCATTGTGGAGCCTCAGGTGTACGTTACTGGATGGGCCAAGAGAGGGGCAAAGGGAATCATCGGGGAAAACATCCCTGATGCGAGGGAAACTCTCTCTCTGTTCTCCAGGATATGGAGATCAATGCCTCCAACAATACTTGCAAACTCACTTCCGACGAGACGCTCTCTCAGTTCTACGCTGACATTCAGAGAAAGAAGGAGGCCAGGTACGGAGAGAACGACATCAGGACTAGGATCGTCGACAAGGAGGGATGGCTCAAGATCCATGACAGGGAAATCTCAGTTGGACGTTCTATTGGAAAACCTAGGGAGAAGGTTGTGAATTGGGAGGAACTCTTGCAGATTGGGGGAAAGAAGTTAACTATTTAATTTTCTTAGTTCTACAAAATTTAGTTTTATTTTTGCCAGTTTTTTCAGTGAATATCGTTTACTCCAGCTTGTTCAAAACCATTCATAAATAAACATTCTTTATTTCTGAAGAGAGGTGATCACACTGGTGGGCCTTTACCTACTCATTCTTCTATCGTTTCAACACCCTCGCTCTGCTGCTTTGATTGCTTGTATGCGTGAATACTTGACACCAGAGGGGTATATATTAAACTCAAATTTTTCTCAACTGCTCTATTCGCATCGTTCAAGACGTTAACATCTGATTGCATTTCTACAAATGTTTCATTAATTTGTTTCACCTACTCATCAAGACAAATACGCGTGGCGCGAGAATGAAAGGAAGAAGAAATGAAGAAATGCAGAGATATATAAATAAGAATGGCAGATACAAGCAAAAACATAACATGCAAACAAATACACTGTTTTGGAAAAGAGTTGATTTTCTATATCACTTCGTTAAAGAGTTCATATTGCACACTTACCTCTGCAACTGCCTTTCTGAGGGTGGATAAAATTTCTAATTGCTCTGGAGTCATCTTTAACGATTACTCAGCACTTCAAGATTGGGTGTACTTCCCAATCGTATTTCAATACTTTGTTTCTATTTTTACTAGTTCACAATAAATGTAATTCGTATTTCGGGAACAGCGACACAATTATTCAAAATGTATATTCAAAGAAATCAGAACATTCTATTTCCATTGCTCAAACAAATTTTTGACCTTCACTTTTACCGTTCAAGTCTCCATTAATATACATGACGCTTTGCTTATTCAATCAGACTAGTATACACATGAGAAATGCATCTTTTTATGTAATATCTTTGCACGCAATATTTCTATAGATATGTAGATATATATAATGCATACACTTTAGCACTTTTCTTTACAGAGGGCTTGTTTTACTCTTTGTCTCACAAGTGTATGTCACTACATAATTTTTGCAACCATTATCTTCGATTACTGTCCTCTTTTACACGCACTTAACTATATAGTTCTCTTCGTAGCTAAGAATTCTTTTTGAATTCGGATTTTTTTATTTCACCACAATCGAACTTTTCTTTCTGAATTGTTTGTCTTGACTGCATTGGAGAACATCGCATAGGTTATAATTCACTAATTTAATAGGCTCATTAAGTTTATATATGCGCCTAACACTGTTGAGAGTTAAATATTCTTGGCAGATAGTGCATTCAGTATTTTCAAAAGAACATATATGCAAAGGCCTATCGCAATTGAGCACGCGTTTGGTTGTTTTTTTCCACGCATATTCTCTCCAAATATTTCATACCATCTAATTGTACAAACTGATTTATTGCTTAGGTTCTTCACGCTTTGCACGATTTGCTGATTTTTAAGCAAACACTTGGCATGGTACAATTTAGCAAACTAATCCTGGCCTACAAACATTTTTCGTCATATCCCCCTTTATTTCCTCGCCCCACTACTACTCATCATGGAATCTACACCTTTCATTAACAGTGGACTTGATTTACTGAAGAAGTAAATGCAAGCCCTGTTTCAAAAGATGTGGGGTGTGGTTGAATCAATACAGTCTGACCAAGAACTATGGGGATTGATCAGCGAACAGGACATATCGAAGAATCAAGAAAACAACATCTTTGACACGCTCCCTGATGAGCTCGTAGACAACATCCTATCTGTAAGTATACACGACACTCTTCTTTGACATATTCTCACACCTTTGTCTCCTCCTTTTCTTTGTGTTATTGCGTGGTATGTCTAATGGCTTCTCTCCTGCTTGTCTTCTCCTTGACCCCTTTCTTTACACTTCGCACTTTCCACATTTAGTTCCTTCCGCTCCGTGAAATCTCTCGCTCAATTCTTCCCTTGAACAAGAACTTGTACATCGCAGTGCACCGCCAGTACGCCACGAAAGAGAACGAATACGAGCGTGATTACCACCTGCAGCTCCTTCCGAACTATCGTCTATCGAGCAACAGGATGACTGTGAGGGAGTTCAACATCGCAGCATACAAATACGACTTCTCCAACGGTCTTCAGAAGAAGAGATTCAGGGAGCAGTGTATTGATTCGGAGGATATTTCTGATGAGCTGAGGAGTTTAGTGTTGTACCCGATTCCAGGAAAGAGACGAGACAATAGGACAGACACCGTCTCCGACTGCTCGGAACAGGGGAAGAGAGAAAGAGATGAACAGGATAGGGAATGGGAGCGGGAGTGGAAACAGAGAGAGAGTGAATGGGTGGACAAGAAGGGATTGGTGAGCGGAGGTTGGGACCAGTTGTCTTCTCTCACTTCTCTCGATGTCCCTATCGTCGACCTCACGCCCTGGCAGCTTACTGCATCAGCTGATTCACCCACTGTCAACATGAAGGAGGGCGATCACACCGTGAAAGCAGTGGCGACTGGGAACAGAGTGATGACATCGGTGCCTCTGCCCTATTCAACGAACCACCCGCTTCGGAAGGAGAGCACCATCATGGACACAATCTACGAACAGACCGACGACCCCCTTCCCTTCGCCTACGTCCTCTCCCACTGCACCTCTGCGTCCACCCACCCCTGTTCCCGTACCCCCGCTCGCTCTGACTGTGTGGTAGCGTCAGTGTCTCAACTGACGGGGATCCAGTCGATCATGTTCCTCAGAGACACCATCGTGTGCACAGGAGACAATGGACACGTCATCGCCATTCAGGTAGACAGTGAGGAAATGGTGATCAAGCAGAGGTTTGACACCGCCGCAGAAAAGAAGTCAGAGACCTTGGCCCGGATCAACCTGGGAGGAGCCAACTGGCGTGGCATGGAGGATATGATCCTGAAGCAGTTGCTGACTTCGTTTGCAGCGTCGTTCAGAGAGCACCAGAAATACTACGAACAGACCAACAAGGTGTGCGATTGGGCAATGACCGGAGGAGGTAGTATCACGATGTGCACTCCCAGGTTCCTCAGCGCGTGTGACGATGTGTTGGTCGTGGCTGGAGAGGTGTACGTGGCAAACGAATCCCTCTTTCCTGAGGGTGTGCCTCCTGAGACTGAGGCCAACCCAGCTGACCCAGAGAAGGCAAGACCTGGACACATGATCATGTTCGACGTGTCCCACCGTACTCCCTTCCCTTTCCCCATTCCTGTGTCGGTGAGGGATGCCTTCTTAGATGTGAGAGAGGCGGGAGTGGTTCTGAATGCTAAGCTCAGAGCCTCGATCATCCTCAAGCAAAGAGCATTCGCCAAACTGATCGCTCTCCTCTCGTCCGAGGGCATGTCTTCCAACTCCCAATCCCACTCTCACAGAAGGTCTTGTCCTCTCCACAGGCCCGCCTATTCTGCCTCTTTCCCCCCCATGCCTCTTCTTCCTCTACTTCTGCCTCTGCATCCTCCTCCTCTACCTCCTGCACTTGTGAATTTGGACTCAAGCTGGATGCAAAGGATGTTGAGGCATTGCTTGACATGAGGTTGCTGAATGAAGAGACTGAGAGGGAAAGGAAGAGGGAGGAGAGGAGGAAGGAGTTGGAACGTAAGGAGAAGGACCGGAAGGAGAAGGAGGAGAGAAGAAGGAGAAGGAGGGGCAGGAGCAGGAGGGCGAGGGGAAGGAGAAGGAAGTGGGTCTTCTCCCTTCAGAGATGACCTCGACCCTCGACTCGGAGGCCTCTCTTTTCCCCCTTTCCCCCACCCAGTCCAAGTCCCTCGTGCGTTGGGTTTTCCTTCAGAACTGTAGTCTGTTCGACGAGAGAGCTGACTTCGAGAGAGGTGTGTACATGATGGAGATCAAGAACGCTCACGCTACTCCCATCACCGCTGTCTCTTCCTGGAACTCTCTATACGGAAAGGCTAGGAAGGAGTCACACGTCTCTGCTTCTGCTCTTGAAGGTACGCATATGCATATACGTACATGTTCACATACAAACACCCACATAATTACACCTACATACACATACACACACACATTGATCTGTAACCACATCAATCTTTCACTTGCTAATTCATTCACTTCATGAACCCCGTCACCTCGTTTGATTGCTTTATACTCATCACATGACATCACACTTGGATCAATACTTCACAACCGTCTCTAACGCATGCCTCTCCACCACCTGTTCCCCCACTATATCTCCTTTCTCTTCACCCCTCTTTCTTCTAACTCTCTTTGGTTGGCCACTCACTGTCCCTCTGTCCTTTCTTTCCCTTTCCCTTTCTTCCTCTTTCTTCCTCTTTCTTTCCCTTCTCTCCTTACTTTCCCATTCCCTTTTTTCTCTTTTGTTTCCTTCCCTTGACTTGCTTTTCCTTTTTCTTTTCCTTTTCCATTCTTTGCCTTACGCTTCCTCCCTCACAGCCAAGTCTCCCTACCGCTTCGGTCGCATTTACAGTGGGAGTTCAGATGGAAAGATAGCAGTGTGGGCTTTGTGCTGCACCGAGAGAGTTGCGTGTTGGAACGCACATAAGGGTCCTGTCCGGTCTATCTTGAGTCTGTCCTACAGCGATATCATCACGTGCGGAGACGATGGAAAGATCAGGTGCTGGGCAATCGTGGAGAGAAAGGAGAAGTTGAGGCAGAAGAGGAGGATGCAGAGGGCGAGGAAGAGGAAGCTAGGGAAGGCAGGCATGTTCGATATCAGGAAGGAGGGGGTGAAGGAGAAGAGCGATGAGGAGCTGGATCCTCTCGACTGCTGTATCGACGTGGAGGATTTAGAGGACAACGAGGCGATGGGGATGGGAGGAAAGGAGAGGGTGTGGGGCCCTTACAGAGGAGTTAGCGGGTGGAAGGAGAGGGAGGAGACAGAAAGGAAACACAGGGCGTTTAGAAAGAGGAGGCAGAGGGAAAGTGAAAAGGAGGCACTCACGATGGAGATCGATGGAGAAAATGAGGAGAAGGGCAGAAAGACTAAGAAGACCATGTCCACAGGCAGCCGAGGAGAGAAGGGAGATGACGAAGAGGGAGAGGGAGAGGGTGGACCAATGGAAATGACTGACTCTGAGGTGGTTGGGGGGAAGGGGAAGAGAGGCGAGGGAGAGTCCTCGGGGGCAGAGAGAGAGAACGAGGGGAAGAGAGAGGGTGTGCATGGCGATTCAACAGAGGAGGAGGAGGGGCTATTGATGGAAAAGATGTATGGGTTTGCGAAATTGAAAGCTGATGTGGGATCGGAGGTGTCCAAGAGGAAGAGGGAGTTGAGGAGCAAAAAACGCAAAGAAAGAAGAGAGGCGAGGGAGAAGGAGGAGGGGAAGGGGCTGAGGAAGTGGGCTGAGTGGGAGGAGGACAGTTCTAGCGTGTTTTCAGAGGGAGATTCTGAGTCAGTAAGTTCAGCAACTGACTATGACGAGGTAGATGAAAACGAACAATACTTGTACGATCCCATGAAGCAAGCTAGGAAGATGGAGGATATTCTACTAGCAGAACACCAGAGACAAGACGAACTCAACGCCCTTAGGGAAAGGGAGGAGGAGGGAGCTGCTGATGACGAGGAGGAGGATGAAGAAAACGAATACGCATTCTTGGATACTCAGTTGGGAGGGAGGGAAGTGAAACTCGAGGGAGAGGGGGCGAACAAGGGAGAGGGAGAGGGAGAGGGAGAGGGAGAGGGAGTGAGAATGATGGACGGGAAGAGCGAGGATCAGAGTAAAGAAGAGGCTGGGGGAGAAGGGACTGAGGGGGTTCATGTCTCTGATTCAGAGCTCCCTCCTCTTCTTGATGCGGAAGAGGGGGCCTGAGAACACAGGGAGACAACGAAGAGCAACTTTCCTCTACTCCTTCGTCTTCGTCCTCCTCTTCCCTTTCGTCTTCTTCGTCTTCTTCGTCTTCTTCTTCTTCCCCCGTCTCTTCCTCTTCCTCTTCCTCTTCCTCCTCTGCTGCCCTTGCTTCCCCCTCTGCCGCCTCTAAATCTTCTTTTCGTCCCGCCGTTCCCCACTCTGCCTCCTCTATCCCTGTCACCGTGCGCAAATGCAAGGAATATGGTAAGTACCTTGCACACACAGTGCAGTACAGAAAGAAGAAGAACAAGGAGTTCTCCGATGTTTTGTATGGCTATCAGGGAGTAAATCTCAAACTGAACACAAGGGAAAGGAGGAAAAGGAGAATGTTGTTGGCTCAGAGGAGGTTGATGGAGTTGAGGGGTGAGGGAAGCACGTGGAAAAGAAGAAAGGCGACGAAGGAGGAGGAGCGGTGGGCAGAAGAGGCCTTCGACTCTTTAGACGAACACATGGACGATGATGAGAACCAGGGCAGAGAGAGACGGGGCGAAGTGGCGTCTACACAGAAGAAAGAGAGTGAGAAGGAGAAGGAAAAGGAGAAGGAAAAGGAAAAGGAGAAGGAGAAAGAAAAAGAGAAGGAGAGAGAGGAGGCGAAGGAGGCAGTGGTGAGGGGGAGGGAGGTCGTCGTGAACTTAGTGGGGCAAGACGAGCTGGACCAGAGAATTAGGGTTGTCAAGCCTAGCAGAAGAGGGGTGAACGCACACATGGACTCACTCATCGAGGAGGTTTACCTGGTACACAGGGACTACCGCAGATTGCACTCCGCGCTCTCCTCTCTCTCCGCCCTCTCCTCCGCTCTCCTTCTCCGAGTCGTCAAAAAACAACCCCTACCTCCTCTCTCCCTCCGCACATGCTTTGGTCTCGGAGGTTATCACACTCGAACAGGCGAGAGATAAGGCTGCCAGAAAAGAAAGGGAGGCACTCGCCTCTCTCTCTGCCTCTCCGTCCGCTTCTCCTTCAGCATCCTCCGCTTCGTCGCCCTTGTCTTCCGCTTCATCTTCGTTCTCCTCTCCCCTTTCCTCTCCCACCGCCCTCTCTTCGCATTCAGTGACTACTACAACCACCACCACAACAACCACCACCACCACCACGGTCTCACACCTGCCATCTTCTCCTTCTTCCTCCGTCTCCACCTCCACCTCCACCTCCATTTCTACCTCCACCACAACCTCTTCTCCTTTCGCCGCCCCCTTCCCTTCTGCTTCTTCTCTTTCTACTGCTCTTCCTCTGCCTCGACTGCTCAGAGGAGAGAGCGAAGGGAGTACAAGAAGAAGGCTGACCTAATCGTTTCCTCTGCATACGGAGAAGGGGCGAGGGAGAAGGATATTCAGGGAAGCGACAAGGACAGAAAGGACGGAAAGAGCAAGAAGGGGAAGAAGAAGGCTGCAGAGAGCGAGAGAGAGGGAGTTGATGCGTTGATCGCAGCGATGAAGGAGGTGGGGGAGAGAGCTTCCGCTCGACTGATAAAGAGAAGAGGTTTCATCGAAAAGGAGGACTGGACGTCAGTGAAGGATATGGTCGTGATGGGTATTCAGTTGACTTGCGAGAACCCTGTCAAATTCAGTTTCAAGAAGAAGAAGACTCCTGCTCCAGGGGACCAGCCTCAAGAACAACAGACACAGGCTAACAACAATGCCAATGCGAACGCAGATGCGGGTGCACATGCAGACGCAGATGCAAACGCAAACGCAAACGCAAACGCTAACACAGACGGAGACGCAAACGCTAACGCTAATGCAAACGCAAACGCAAACGCAAACGCAAACGCAAATGCAAATGCAAATGGGGCTGACCAGAGGGATGCTGATCACATGGATCTTCTGGAAACGTTGAGACTGTTCCACCAAGAAATGGGAGGGGGAGTAGAGGATGACGACGGGGCCATCGCAGAGATTGAGGCAGAGGCTCACTTGGCAGCGGAAGAACTCATGAATCTTTACGGAGGGGGAGAGGTGGTCAATGGTGCTTCTGCTGCGCCTGCTGCTGTAGAGAAGGAGGAGGAAAGGGAAAAGAGCGACGAGGACGATGAGGAGGAGGAGGAGGAGGAGGAGGAGGAAGAGGAGGAGGTTCCTGCGTTGGCAGACTTGGAGGACGACGACGTTATCGATGAGGAGGAGGAAGCCGTAGCAATCATGATGGGGAAGAGGTGGAATACCGCCGAGAAGGTTTGGATCGACATGATCAACCACTTCGGAGGGGATCGAATTGCCAAAGACATCGATCGATTCAATCTCTTCCATCTGCAGAAGAGAAACGCTTACTACCAGAAGCACGGCAGGTATGTCTCCCTCTCAGAGATCAAGGAGAAAGTGTACAAGAAGAACAATAAGCTAGATGTCTTCGACAAAGAAGAGCTCACCGACATGCAGCAGAGGATGGGCAGAAGGGGAGCCTTTTCCACAGCCATCGAAAGGGCTCTGAAGGGAGGCCAGGAGGAGGAGGAGGCAGAGTCGGAGTTGATAGTGGAGGTGGAGGTGGATGGACCTAATGGAAAGGAGATGGTGCCTGCAGTGAGAGAAAAGAGCGAGGAGGAGAAGGCGAAGGAGAAGAAGGAGCAGCAAGAGAGAGAGGAGAGGGAGATCGTGAGTAGCAAGTCCAGAGGCATGCGTCCTTTGGAGATCAGTGAGATAATGCAGTACATAACCCCCAGGGGACACCACCACGTCTTCCACTCCATCGACCAGGTCTCTGAGCTCCCCGTTCCTCCTTCCTTCGGTTGTGTCAAGGCAATGGACAGAGAGGGAGGGATGCTAGTAGCAGTGGGAGAGGGGGAATACTTGTTTTCGACCTTCTCAGGGGCTCACTCGTCCGTTCGCTGATCTCTCCTTCCCAGAAGAGGGCGTCCAACCTCGTGACTTGCTCTTGCGTGAAAGTGATTGGTCCCATTGCATTCGTTGGAATGGAGTTCGACGAGAACCACCGTAACACTGCGTTGAAGAACAACAGACCCAGTAGGTCTGCGACTGGAGGAGTCGAGGTGATCGACTGGGTTAAAGGTAAGAGACTTTACACTCTATGCAGAGGACCTCTCATTCCCTCTTGCATCGACATAAGGCTGCCTGCGGAGAAGAACAGGGACAAGAAGAAACTGCACAGGGCGAAGGAGGAGGTGGAGAGGAAGAGAAGGGCGGAACTCAGAAAAGACATGGTCCCCGTTCCTCTCCCTCTCCCTCCCCCAGCCCCTTCTCGTCCTCATACAACTCCTTCCAGGCTGACGACACAGCGCTTGTGTTGATGAAGGAGTCGAATGTGGCAGTAAGAGACCACGAGAGAAAGGGGGTTCTAATTGAAGAGGAGGGTGATAAAAAGCACGCGACTGATGCAGGGGCAATGAGGAAAGGAGCGAATGCTGCTGCAAGCCAAGACGATGCGAACGATCAGAAGGAGAAACAGCTGGCACAGAGCGAGGGAGACAAAACAGAGAGGGAGAAGGGCGTTGAGAACGACAACGAAGAGGAGGAGGAGGCAAATGACAGCGACGACGACTGCTCCGGAGTGTACAACGGGGTTAACTCCGAGGCTACCAAGAGAATCCTTGCCATTGATTCCATCTCTAAATCATTTGGAGTATTTGACCACGAACAATCAGATTCCTCCTCCTCGGCCTCATCCTCGGCCTCTTCATCTCCCTTCGCCCCTTCCTCTTCCCTTTTCTCTTGCTCTGGCTCTACTTGCAAGGACATTTGGGGAGAGTGCGAGTGCAAAAACAAACTGGACGCAGCCTCATCTGTGTTCGACCAGGTGAACGTCCAGAGACCCTTGACCACCCCTGGCCCTCCCGCCCCCGCATTCTCTTCTGCTGCCCCCTCTCCCGCTGCGGCAAATCCCTTCGCTGCGTATTTGCAGCAAGCGCTCGATAAGTCACTACAGCCGCCCAGAGATTCGCTTTTCTCCTACGCCACCGAAGCTGTGGATAGGTCCGCACTCAACAAGACTGAGATGCGTGCCAAGAAGGCGAAGAGATACACCGAACTCACTGCTGAACTCACTGAGAAGTTCTACGATAAGTACGCCAAGTCAGTACTTGTTGCCGTCTCCTTCTATAAGGGAGCAACCAGAAACAAAGTCTTCGTGTACAGGTGGGACATCAAGGATAGCTACTCACCAAAGACGTTCAAACCTACTGGTTTGAACGATCTTAGAAAATCTTATAACAACAAATACCCCTTCCCCTCAAACATTAACACGTTTGACAACATGTAGCTTCCACTTTAATATACCATAGGAATTTGTTTATTTACGTATTTATTTGCATACCATAATCTTTTACTGTTCTTGGTTGCGTGTACCATCTGCGCATATCAACAGTGTGGTTTGCTCTGACCTCATAAATCTTCTGTTTAGTCTATTTTTCTTTGCATATGAGAAAACACATCTTTTTGTTGTAACAACTAATAACGCCTAAGAATTTCAGTTTTTTTTTCCTATATTTGAATAAATATGTTTGATAATCGGTGTTCATTCATGTATACCAATGTGATGTTCTACAGGCATGCAATTAAATTAAACTCGAGTATACATACGAAATTCAAGTTACAAGAATGGTTCTCAACTTGAAGTTGTGCATCAGGTAGGAATGCAGGACCTAAGAGAAAATGCATCGTATTATCACTACACATCAATCAGTGTACAACACATAGATCCTGTTGTTTTACCGTGTATATTTATATGCACGCCTACAGATTCTGTCCTGCTTTTTCAAAAAAAGCTTACTTTCAATTTTTTTGGCATCGACGTTACTCGCTTTGCAATTGCTACGTGAGATTTAGGGTTGCTATTTTTATTATATTAGGTCAACAGTGCTTCGCTTCAGAATTCAATATAAACAGGATAGGAAGAATATATGTCTGTGCAAACAAATGTTGTTGGTGGAAATAGAACATCCGAGGATCGTTTGTTTGATCGTCAGGAGAGGTTGTGGGGGTCTCAGGGGCAGAGAAGAATCCGCTCAGCTCACATCCTCGTGTTTGGTTCCAGCGGTTGTATCAGTGAGACCGTAAAGAACGTTGTTTTGGCTGGTGTCTCTGAGCTGACAATTATTGACAACGAAGTGGTTGTTGAAAGTGACCTTGGGAGTAACTTTTTCTTCGAGGAGGAGGACATAGGAAAGAGCAGGGCGGAAAGGTTAGCAGTGAGAGTGAATGAACTCAACAACAGGTCTACCGTCAGGTCCATCCACCAATGCCCTCTCGAGTTCATTGCGAGTGTGAAGAGTCGTTTGTGCGCGTTGAAGCAGAGGGAAAAGAGGAATCGGGAGAGAGAATGGAGGGAAGAGGGGAGGGACGAGGGAGATGTCTTTCTGTGGAGCGACGTGGTTGTAGCAGATGTGAGGGTCATTCCTCCGTCTGTCCTCACAGAGCTGGAGAGTGTTTGCGTATCTAACCCCGTGTACTTAGACGTGAGCGAGGGCCGGGGGAGGTTGTTGAGGGTAGCGCACCCGAGGGTGTTGTTACTACTCGGATCAATTGGAATGATATCCGTTGCAAGGGTGGGGGGGGACTCCTTCCCCATCCTCTTCTCCTCCACAACCAACTACCCACTCGCTCTCTTTCCCTCGGCCAGGAAGGCTTTTCCTTTTCTGCGCTCCCTCTCCCACTCCGTCGTCGGAGCTTCTCTGATAGGGAAACCTCTGGGAAGGGAAGGAGGGGGCAAGGGAAAGAGGAAGAACAAGGGGAAGGACGAGGGAGAAAAAGAGGGGGAGGAGGAGGGGGAGAAGGAGGAAGTGGATGGAGGGGAGAACGAGGGTGAGGGGGATCCGTCAGAAGAAGACCGCATGCTTCACTCTCACATTCCCTACGCATTGATTCTGGAGAGGGCGGTGGAGGAGTGCGAAAGAAGGAAGGGAAGGGCGCTCAGCGAGGGCAGCCAAGAATGGGGATCCAGCCCTTCTGCGCTTGATCTCAAGTCAGTTAGAGAGATCATTTCCGAGTGGACTTGGTTTCAACATGAAGAGAACTGGGCAGAGGCACTGGCGAATGCAAAGACTGTAGTGAAGCCTGAGACAGAGGAGTTTTCGTCTTTGTCATCCCTCCCCGCTGTGGCTGCGCTCACTCGATGCGCCCTAAAGACTTTGAGGGAGAAGGAGTGCAAAACAGCGGAGGGGGGAAGGGGATATGTGGGAAAGAAGAGGAAGAACTGCAGGGGAGAAGCTATAGAGGGAGAGACAGAGGTCTGCGAAGACCCCGAGATAGACGGGGGTAAGGAGAGGGAGGCAGAGGGAGAAGGGGACAGGGATGCAATCGACAGTTTAGTTTCTTTGGTACATCCGTCTTCTCCTCTGCTACCGTTTTTCCTGCTAGTGTCTTCGTTTTCCGTCTTCTTCGAGTTACACCGATGTCTTCCCTTGCCTCTCTCTCTTCTCCCTGACATGACGTCCACCACCAATTCATTCCTTGCAGTTCAATCCGCATATTCCTCACAGGCGAAGCAACACAAAGAGGAGATCTCTCACCTCCTTTCCGTTGTTGTCAACAGATACTCTCTCTCGTTCCTTAACAGATTGACAGCAGAGCAAGAGGCGAGGCAAACAACTAGGGGAATTAAGAGAACTAGTGAAGATGAAGGGAAGGAAAGGGAGGAGAAAGGAGGAGGGAGAGAGAGGAGAGAAGAAGAGGATGGGGAAGGGGAGTGCGAATGGAGGAGTTGGAGTGACTTAGTCCCCCTGTCCCTCGATGACGTCATTTCACAGCTGATGGGGAGCTGGAAAGTCGATGATCCAATTGTTCACGCCATGAACAACATCAGATCATTCTCTCTCTTCCACACGCGCTCTCTCTCGTCGGAGTACGCATTCACCACTCCTTCGTCCCTCACCTCCTCCTTCTCTTCGGCCCTCACATCCCCCCTCCCTTTTTCATCCCTTGTCTCTTCCTCTTCCTCCTCCCCCTCCTCTTTCACGGAGGCTGATATGGCATCGAACCAAGATGACAATGAGGAGGGAGAGTTCGAGGATCTCCCCAGGTCTTCCCAGCTCTACACAGCAGTGAGGAGCGTGCAGACATTCTTCGATACGTATAGACATCTGCCTGGAATCACACTCGAAGAGAAGCAAAGGGCGAGAGCGAAGAAGTGCCTCTGCAAAGAGATAGACAAGGGCGGTGAAGAGGAGGGAACGCAGCCCAGAGAGGAGTGGGAGGAGGAGAGGGCTGAGGTTGAGCGCATCCACCGTTCCATCTCATCCCTCCTTGGCACTAGTCCCTCAGTGGCCTCGACTGACCCCTCCAGAGCTCTTGTCCAACAGGGGTGCGCCGACATTCACACTGCTGCTGCGATCGGAGGAGGACTGGGGTCTGATATCCTCCTCAAGCTCATTACAATCCAGTTCGTGCCCCCAAGCATACGCTCATATACGATGCGCTCATTGGCAATGGCACTAGCTTTTCTTTCAACTGAAGCAGCACCACACTACAACAGACGGATGCTATTCTCTGTACGTTATAGGGGAGATCTGTCCGCGCACAGATGTATCCATGCGTGGAGGAGGGGTTTCCGGATTAGGGTGGAGGCATATTCATGTGCATATTCTCTGGATGAAGAGCTTCTGAACTTGGAAAGCGTTGAACTCGAACGGTCGAAAAATAAAATAAAGTTGGGGGAACATACGCGTATACATTTTTATTTGTAAAAATCTTACTGCTGTCCCAGTGTTAAGGTAGTTCTTGATTGTCTAGTCTCAGGAGAGTATTTCACAGTCATTTTCGAAGGGGCAGATATTTGGTGTTCTTGTCTTTTACAAAGTTTATCTGTTTATAAAACAAAAACTAAAAAAGAAGCATCGCCAGTCTGACATTACAACCTTGAGTAAAAGTCCAGCGCACATGAGGGCTATCGGAAATGGTAGATCTCAAAAGAAATCACCGCATTAACAACTATACGTACACATGTACTCTATATGAGAATTTTGTATTTGTATGTGACATATACACTGTATGTCCAACTACATATATGGAATAAATTACAAAAAAAATAAGAGGTAACTCAAAGAAGTGACGAAAAAACAGCAATGCAACGTATGCACAAGTTGAGCAGCATGAGAGAATTAGAAATTGAACAGAGTGGTTGGATTCCTGATACAGATATGTTGAATTAATGAAGTGCAACCACCAAATAATGGGAATCAGGAGAATACGCTCTGAGAGACATGAACACGAAAGCAGTTGGTAATAAAAGAGATATAAATAGATAGATAGATAGATAGATAGATCAACATGGCGATAGTAAAAACAAGAAGTAATAGGCGTAAAACATAACAAAAACAATAAGCAAGAAGTAGGATGATTATGATGGAGATAAAATACGAAACAACAAAGTCAAATCCAGTAAAGGCAGAGGTAGGCGTCGAATTCACATATGATATAGAATCACTACGGAGAACAACTTTGTATACACAGAAAATGAAGAGGATTTACAATATGAAATGCCAATACAGTTTATGTGCATGTACAGAGAGACGAATAGGAAGCAACATAGTCGTTGCAACGGACTCATTGGCGCCTAGCGAGACTGAACTCCATTCTTTTGAAGATTTCAATGGGGACGAGAGAGGGGAAACACATGGGCTGGAACCTGATTCCAGTGAACTCTTTGAAGGAGTTAATTGCGTTCGTTTGATCGTAAAGGTAGAATAAGGTTCCGTAGTTGAAGGTTTCGATAACTTCGTCAGAGGAGAAGTCAATCTTGGGAATGACGTTGGTGCAGCGTATCGTGATGGTTGTGTTTCCCCCCGAGACGTATGAGGGAGTAGTTGTGGGGAAACCACTCATCTGGAGAGATACCAGTCCACTTGCAGAGACTGTAGTTTGGATAGTTCCCGTTGATTCAGGGAAAAGGTTTCCACCAGAGTCAAAGGAGTTCGAAGGGAGAATCGAACACGAAGAAGAAGACATGCTGACCGCAGAAGGAGCGGTGAACTCGAGTGTATACCCGTTTGCTACTCCGGAGTACTGACTGGTTGTGAACGAGATCAAGGCGAACAGTCCTACGTTAGGAGCGTACGTGTGGAAAGTGAGAGAAGCTTTCTTAAGAGCGAAGGGAGGAGGTCTACCTTGACCGACCCCCATCCTTGGTGAGAAGAGGATATAAAGAAGATAGAGCGCAGACGGTAGTACTCTACATCGAACGTGGGAATCACAAGGCCAGTGGAACACTTGACAACAATCGTTGCATTCACACGGACAGAAACCTTCTGGCGGATGTTCGTATAGTAGTCTCCGCTGGATGTCGTAGTCCCTGCTCCTTCCTTGAATGTGAATCCATCGGATGCGCTCGACTGTGGAAAGCTCGTGTTTTTAGTCGTTACCTCAAGTGCACTTCCCTCCTGCTTGTAGTACATCGTGAAGGGGCAGTTAGAGATCGCAGGTTGTGTCCACGAAATAGGGAAGAAGATACGTTGTATGATGAAATTACCCCTCATCATGGGGTTCACATTCATCTCTACTCGTAGTTCAAACCCAGTCGTTCTGCCCTCCCTCGAGTCCGCCACCTTCAAGTAAGACCCCTTGAACAAATCGACAAAGAAGTAGTTCTCGGTGATGTTTCTGGCAGTGACAATGTCCTTGGAGGGGAGGGAGGTGTTTCCGGTGGGAAACATCTGGAACCAAAACCTGTTGCTTTTGATGAAGTTGCTCGGTTCAGGCATAACTGGGTCGAATGCGCCACTCACACACTTTATGGTGAAGGGGGTGTTAGCATTTATGCTAGTAGACATGCTGATAGTGGATGCCGTCAGAGTCGGGGCTTGTATAAACGAGAGGAAGGTTAGAATTGGGGGTTCGAGGCCAGAAATACAGAACATGTCGTTGCAGGAAGGAAGGAGAAGGAAGACGCCGTGAGAGCACCATCAAGATAGCTGGAGAGGTAAAATGAATCCATTGCTTTGAATAGTGAACGGCACTCCATTCCAGAAGTTGAATTGTACGTCGATGTCCTGAGTGTTTCCGTTCGTGGGCGTCGTAAGGAAGTCTACTGGAGTCTGCCCCATGTAGGCGTCTAATAGGCTCTTCGTATTGAACTTTCTTGACTGAGCTGTATAGGAGATCGAGTTGTTGAAGTACACAGTCCCCTTTCTGCTAAACTGGACAAACTTGGACACAAGGGGGTCCACTCGTAAGCGAAGTGGTCGTTACGAAAGATTCGCACGCCAAAGCGTATCGATCGCATTCTACGGTGTTCATGGGGTCGAAGGGTACTTCCCGCGGCTGTGACCCCGAGGCAGACGATACAGTCACTTCGTAGAACGCACTATTGAAGAACTCGTTGATGAAGTAGCATTGGGGAGTGGAAGATTCGAAGTAGCCGATATTTGTGAGATTGACAAGAATTAGATCCCCTTCTTCTACGAAAGGAACCGCAGAAAGCATCGGAATGTACTGGACTTGGACTCTTTTCAATGCAGGATCCACATTAATATCATTGTATGATAAGAAACTACTACTATCTGCAAACGCCAAGCTGCAGAGGCTAAATAGAAGATGCAATGCCAGCAAAGTTTGTTTTATCATGCCTACATCTTCTATTCGAAAGAATATACCAATTTAGGAAATCAGATCGAGACGATATTACGCTCGCTGAGACTCTTAACATGGTGAAAAACAGAAGTCGCCTCGGAGTCGAGGGATTGACGGAAGCTTTCAAAGTCGAGAAGTCCACTGCGCACCGCTGCCTCAAGAGGGTGAAAGAAACAGACTCCCTTGAACGCAAAAAGTTGGATGCCATCCTCGGGAACGAGGAGTGTAAGACGTTTCTGATCGAAAAGAGGTTGGCCGTTCTTTTCATCACAACGAGTGAGTTGTCTGCATTGCTGCAGACCAAACTCAGAATTACAGCGTCCAAGCAGACCGTGAACCGCTTTTTTAAGGAGCACGGATGGAGGATGTCGACCCTGAGGACTAACCCCTTCCGTTGGGGCCATCCTGCTACTCTGAAGAAGAGACATGGCTATGCTCTGTGGTTCAAGGAACTGGCGAAGGAAAATCCCGACTTCAACAATGTCATCTTCAAAGACGAATTGGGATTGAAGTCTGGAGACAAGGATATCAGAGTTG
Source organism: Drosophila quasianomalipes (assembly GCA_035043665.1). Classification (NCBI taxonomy): domain Eukaryota; kingdom Metazoa; phylum Arthropoda; class Insecta; order Diptera; family Drosophilidae; genus Drosophila; species Drosophila quasianomalipes. Next base: position 791 of record JAWNMU010000152.1, on the reverse strand, counting down.
TGCTTCCCAAAGATTCGGATCAGCATGTGCCCCTCTCCCACAGGGATCCGCCGAGTCTCCGCAATCGTCGCGGTTACAACTGGTGGAATGTCCCACTTCGAGATTGACGCCAGGCCTGCAAAATGAGGCGACTTTTAAGAATACATTGATGTCATCATCGAGAACATGAAGATCAAGAACAACAGGCGTCAGTGGACGATCATTATGGACAACTGGCCAAAGGGAAGGTCGAGGATCTGTGAACGAAGAATGAGTTCGTTTTACAGTTTTCGCCACTGCACTCTCTCTTTCTCAATCCCATCGAGCTATTGCTCGTCCCAGATTAAATACACTTTCAGAAGACATCTCCACATGAAGCCCGATGGTGTGGTGAACTGCGTTCGGTCAGAACTACAATCCAGGACTCACGGGAACATCATGAAGTTATACGATCATTGTAGGGAATTTGTGCCCGATTGCATCAACAAAAGAAAAATTCAATAAAGGGTTTTACTTGTTGTGCGTATATCACGTTCTATGCTATGTCACTCTATTTGGGATACTCCTATACCTCTATAAATATCTACCATCTAAGGTCTACCTGATCATATACAGTAAACATCCTCAAAGCTTATCAGAACACTCTGCTAATCTTAACATACTAAATTTTTATTACCATAGTTGAACGTGAAATTTTATCTAGTTTAGAAATATATATAGCTTATATATGGTTACTTCGCTATTTATTTGAAAATTCATATTTTAAGTGAGGTAAATAGTGAAACCTTGATTTTTTTTTCCCATTTTCATGG
>JAWNMU010000151.1:0-37190 GCA_035043665.1 Drosophila quasianomalipes | reverse complement strand
ACTATGAAGAAAAAAGAGAGGCCAGAGGAGGAGGTGGAGGGGAGAGGGACGAAGGAGGGAGAAAGAAGAGGAGAGAAGGGAGACAAAGAAGGAGGAGAAGCCAGTCGGCATATGCGTGAAAAAGAGTGGCAGCACGAGCGAGAGAAGAGTCTTCAAGGGACTCGGATGATGATTATGAGGGTGAAGGAGGAGGAGGGAGGGCGAGGGGGGGGAAGAAGGAGAAGGGCAGAGGAGAAGAGACTACTTTCATACCAAGGGAACGACCTAGGACGAGAATATTGGATGAAGAAAGGAACAAGGAGTCAGAGAAGAAGGGAGGGGGAGGGAGAGGAGTATGGGATATGGACGAAGGGGGAGGACACATATCAAATAAAGGCGAAGTGGGAGGAGGAGGAGGATGAGGAGGAGGATGAGGATCCGAAGGAAGAAGATGTGATGGACGATTCAAAAGAAGAAGAGAGAGAATTCGAGGTAAGAGAGGAGGGAGAGAGGGAGAGAGAGGGGGAATACGTGGCGAATTGGCTAGAGTGAGTCGTGGCACTGATGCTAGCTACACCGTCGACGTGAATCATGCGAACCATGTGGGCCACGTACTGTTCTCAACGGACGATGGAAGGGAGGATCAACTGTTCGTTGACCAACTCACGTCTCAATCCCTTTCGACGATAGCGAATGTGAGAAGAGGGAGGGGGAAAGGGAGGGGAACAGAAGGCAGAGGGACGGAGAAGGGTGGGAGAGAGAGGAGGGAGCGAGGAACGAGATCTGGGAAAAATAAACTTAGAGGGCTCAATGTGTAGGGAGAAAGAAAGACGGAGAGCCGTGAAGAGGAGGAAGAGGAAGAGGAAGAGGAAGAAGAAGAAGAGGAGGAGGAAGAGCAAGAGGATGAAGAGGAGGAAAAGGAAAAGATGCGGCGCTCACTATCTAATGAATATATATTAGAAGACAGCGATGAGGAGGATGAAAAAGAGGAAGGCAAGGCAAGGGGAAGGGGAACGAGACAACACGAAGAAAAGAAGGGACCCGTGAGAAGTATGAAAAAGAGAAGGTCAAGGAGGGAGAGGGACGAAAAAAAAAAACCTTCTCGGTGACTGAACAATACATATCTGTGTTTAGAACTAACAGGAGGTGACGCATACTCTCACGGTGTCGCACACGTACCTACATATGCTGGGTTTGGTACAGACACCGACGTTCACACGCTGCATGTATCTTAATGGAGAAAACTAGTTTATCTCAAGCTTCAATTTAAATCAATTGCTACAACATAAAGTGTAAGAAGAAAAAACGATTTCAATAAATGATATAATTACAAAGAATTGACGGAAGAATATGCGCACGAGTGCAAATAAATTCCGAGAACTGAAAAGAACAAATGCAACACAGTATCAAAAGAAAACATCTCTTTATTTGTGGAAAGTAAAAATGAGTGCAGGCGGAAGACGGGGAGAGTCACGGAGGAAAGGAAGGGAAGAGAGGTGAGGAAGGGAAGAGAGGAGAGGGAGAGAAGAAAGAGGACGTGTATTAGACGTGTTTAAGGTAGATACTGCTGCTGGACGTGCTGAGGTCGTTGGAGATTAAGCGACGAATGAGAGTGGTCAGAGTGAGAGGAGACCGAGGGGTTAAGCCGAGACATAGAAGAAGACGCGATTCGTTCACTTCTGGCGATCTTAGCTTTATTGCCGACAAGTCCTTTGACACTGCTCCCCTCACAGAGGGTGCTGCCTCCTCTCATCTCCCTCCTCGATACTTTCGCTGATATCTGCGTTAGACAGCCTATTTCCTCCTCCCACAACCACCCCCACATCGTTCGTGCTGCTGCTTCCATAAATAAGACTGTTCGCATCCGATTTGATATCCCCAAGAAATCGAGTCCTCCGAGAACTCTAGATTCCCTTCATACATACTGCTTTGACTCACCGAGGTGTTAGAGGTAGAGGCAGAGGAGTTAGAGGGGGAAGAATATGACTGAACCATATTGGAAGAAAATGAAGAAGTGATGTGAGTCGAAAACGACGAAAATACAGGAATAAAACTCAAGAACGACTGCGCTTTGTCTGCATCAAGGGCTACATTGAGAGAACATCGAGCGGGAGAGCAACGCACGCAGAGTAATGATCACACAAGACACATATGCATGAATTCGATAATTAGCCATATGTCTAAGTATGCGCATCGGTGGAAGAGAGGTACAGACTGGAAAGAGGTACAGATGTATGCACAGATGGAGAAAGGGGAAAGGGGAGGGAGAGGGAATAGAAGAACAAAGGGGGCAGAGTCCTTACCTAGGGTGTCAAACTCTTGTTTGCTCTCAATTAGTTTCGATTCAAACATCTCCGTGAATTTGTTCATTATGTTAGTTGCTAACTGAACAGGTTCATTCTGGGAACAATGACACAGAAGAGACATATGCGCGCATTAGACAATCGACAGTTCGACACAGAACACGGAGAAAATATAGTAATTACATCAACGTATCTTTGATTCGAAGAGATATGCTGTCCGGCCTTCCCAACCCAATAGACCTCATTGATCAATCAACAAATGCCAAGAAATACACACCTTGTCGAAATTCTCGGTCTGAATGAACACGGCTGTGGTGATGTACTCGTTCCTCACGCACACCATCTCCACAGTCTTTGTTTCAATAGCTGACAGAGAGGTAGGGCGGAGACCGGGGAGACTTCCTCCTATTGTGTTTCCAGCTCCCCTCGAGAAACCTGCCTTCATCCCTCCCATATTATTCATGTTGTACCTATTCGAACTGTAATTGTGACGCTTCTTCTTCGGCTTCTTTGTTTCATCTTGCATTACATCAAAAATTACACGCCGAACATCTCCTTTATCAACCTGTGAACGGCAGATGTAGTGCAAATGAACTTATTAGACATTTCGTTTCAAAAAAAAAGGGAAGATGCATACAAAGAAAATCCGCACATGTAACGACATTCAATACTCACCCTTTTAGCAAAATGATAGAATAATTGAATAATTTTTGCAACTGTACTTGGATCTCTTTGGTCATCCTTCCACGTCCATATATAGTCGAATAATGGACATCCGCTATTTCTTTCTACTATTGCGACTCTTTGCATTCTTCCTACACACACGCAAACCAACGTACAGAAAACAAATGTTAGCCAAAATGTAAAACTACATGAAAGTATACGTATGCATAAAACTCAAGTAATATTTGTCACATGGAAAGTAAATCATATGCTGATAATGCTTAAAGTATGCATTAGAGTTAGTCATTCTTTCCTACTAGATTTTTTGCTGTTCTTGAAGCTACCAAATTGGCTGCCAATCAACACCCCAACAATTACGCTACAACACTGCACTACAACAGAGAATCATAAAGTTTTTCTAATTGTATGCACCTGCGCTTCGACATCATTATAATTCCCTGTCCTTAGTGTATACACTACATTATATAGTCCATTGCGTGACGCTATTACGAATGAGAGGCTCTAAAATATGTACTTCACACTCAGTGCAGTCCCCTTGTTTTTCGAATTAGTTTTATTTGAGGAAATATGAAACCATTAAACGAACTGGAAAATAAAAACGCTATGAGTATACTACGATATAGTTAGCTAGCATTGTATTTACTCATCAGACCCGTGGTTCTTGCGGTAAACACGTCCACGGCGTCCCTTTCCGAGGGAGGAAGAGGGGGCGAAGGCGATGTGGGGCTGGGAAGACACACGGACCAAGAAGGAGGGGACGTTCACGAGGTTCTTTCCGACGTTGAAGTGACGCTGACGGATCAGCACACGAGCGTGGTGGATAGAACGGGCGTGTCCAGCCTCAAGGACCTGAGTCTGTGGGACGAAAAAAAAAAGACAACACAGAAACAGAAAAAATTAGACACTTGATATAATACTCCGTAACATCTTATACTTGACTCAACTACGTCCTTCGCCGAACAGCATTCAATTCAAAAGAATAGAAGCGTTCAGTGAACAATGCAGAGAAAACAAGGACGAATACAAATAGAAACATCAATTCCACTACAAACCTGGAGACGGCGCTCGAGGAACTTCTCGACGGAGAGAGAAAGGATGGTGTCGAGCTTGGTGTCCTCAGACTCGAGGAGTCCGAGGCGAGCAAGACGACGGAGGAGAGCAGCTCCCTCAAAGAGACGCTTGGGGTGCTTCTCGTCGAGGACGAGGAGGGAACGAGCTTTCTTACGGATGGTAGCAAGAGCGAGCTGGGCGCGCCAGACCTCACGCTTGTTACGGAGTCCGAACTTTCCGACGAGCTGGAGCTCACGGTCCATACGCTCCTTGTCGTAAGGACGACGAGGGGTGTTCACAGTCTTGGACTTGTTAAGGTAGCACTAAATGCAAACATACAACCCCCACATTACCAACAATCCGAATATTTTTTGAATACAAATATGTGCATACAGCGTGAGTTTGATTGCATCATGTGTAACACAACACGCAGAAGAGCAAAAGGTATGATGGCCCACAGTAGGATACAAAAAGCAGAAAAAATTCGCACGACTATGTTAGAATAAACGTATTATTCCAGCACACAATATACACATAACAAATGAATCTGCCACACTCAGACACCAAGTAAGCTGTCCCATGGTAGTGCTGTTCCCACATATTACGAATGAGAATATAATGATAGGAATCTAGCTATGCTCAGTGTAGTCTAGGAAGCTATTTATTTGATTAAGAACCAAATATAATTATGAAATAATACAGTAAGAATAGAGTAAACAAGTTAGCGTCCATTTAAGCCATTTAAAAAAATACTAACCTTTCCCATATTGCTATATTCTACTACTTCAGAGCAGTGTTGTTCAGGAGTCTCCACATTTATATGCTTTAGCTCAGATTTTTATTTTTCATTTTGTGTCTATTTATTTGTTAGCTACAACAAAAACTAATCATGTACAAAAACCACAATTCTTGGTGTTACCTACTATTACCACACTTAGAGGTACACTCTTTCCGCTTTTTCTACAATATCCATATTTTATATTTGAACCAGTAAATCATGCATACATTAGAGCAATCATATTTCTAAAACTATGCATTTCGCACCAAAAGCAGCCAAATACTTGCAGACATACGTAAACATTTTTGCTTTATATAAAACGTTTTATTCAAGACATTAACCCGAAAGATAAATTTTTCATATTAGATTCATCTTTATACTTCGTCTAACATTTTTACACACGTTGCATGTCTATTTTTTGCTTTCCAAGTACTTGCAAATAGGCGCATTCAATAATCATTGTTTATCTGCAGTATAACTCTTGTAAACATGGAGATAGTAAGGAATGATGACCGTCTACACGGAGACAAATTTATGGATGATAATGAGGACTTCCGGGAGGTAATGGAACAAACAAAAAGAGAGCTTGAAAAAAAGTACCCTGGAATATTTGACCAGAACTTGAGTAAAGAGCAACGCAAAGAACTTGAAGAAAGAATTAGAAATGAAAACGGTAAGCTTATACAGGGCTTAACCAATTAATGCACTTCTGGAGAATGAACTATCATTCAACACAGTTTTTGTTTTAATTAGTAACTCAATACTATCTTGACAAACTGTTTTGTATGCACCTTGGCTGCCTGCTTTTACGATATTCGATGGTTCTTCTTGCAACTTCTGCGGAACATATATCATTGAATATGAGTCTATATTATGCATACATGTACATGAAACATTTCTTGATTAATTCTTGAGGTTAATGTATTGCTGTAATTTCTTTTGACTTCCAGGTGGTGTGAAGCTTTCAACAAAACTCGACATTTTCTTCTTTCTGTTTTCTTTTTCTGTGTTGTTCGCCTTGATGTATGCGATATACGGGTTCAATGCTCCTTTGTTCGCATGGGGTAAGTGTAGTTCCATGCTTGCACTATATTTTGTTTTGATAGCAATGATTAATTTTTTCTTTTGTCACAAGCATTCCCTAATACCCAAACAAACCCTTTTCAATACTCCTCGCTCTATGTCGCTTGTCTTTATCCACTCACTCGTTCATTACCCATGTTACTTCACATTACACGCTTGATTAGATATGGTTACTAGATGGTGGAACTCTTCAAAGGAAGAACACATCGACATGACATTTCGCTTCGAATAAATCTGCCCTTGCTCAAATCCCAATGTGAGAGCTAAACAACCACACGTCAAACTAAAATAGAAGAACTATGTTTACTGGGGGAATATATAATTTGATGTTTGTGTGCATGACAATCGAGGGATGCTACATACAGAACACGCAGTCCACATACATTGATTAAACAGAACAGTTCACAAGCAAAAGCACATGCACTTCACTTTGAAAGCCTGCTAGTCGTCCCGTAAAGATAAAACATGTGATAGAAAGAGAGAATGAGCAATACGAGGAACTTTGACAAAATTGTAAATCAATAAAGAATTCAATCTTAGCCCAACCTAGAACCCTATTCGTAGTGCAGAGCGCCGCCCACAAACAGACAAGCGATTAAGCAAGCAAACAAGAGAACAAAATACCAAATCAATTCGCATACAATACAATAAAACAATTTGACATAATGCACCTGCAGATGTATCCAAATGAACAACGAAAAAAACAAGAAAACGAACACGAAAAGAAAAAGAACGGGCAGCTTCACCCCGTAAGAAAAAAGCATATAGATAAAATGAACAACACATGACAATTTGAGATAAAAACATAAAGAAACAATATAAGGTATACGACAGGGGACATGCATTGATAAAGCAGCGGCCTTTGTCCTTCCGTGGCTAGGATCAGTGTTTGCTACGTTGCTCCACAATCGATAACAAAGGAATTATTCAACCGATAAAAAACACATTATAAGAGCCTAACAGATGTAGAATCTAATAGCAATGCAAGCGAAACTTGAGAACGATTAAATACGGCGATACGTTGCATACGATTAACTGTTTTTCAACCAAATTCAGCAGGATACATTAGTCCAACAAATTAAGCATACACTGCACGTGCTGATCAAAAGCTTCATTCCTCATGAATTTGAACATATCGTGAAGGATTATAACCCAGTCACGTACGGTTATATGACCAGAGTGTTCCTTATCTAGCAACATCATGACAGTTGTTGAGTTCTCCAGGGCATTTGCAGTGGGGTTTATCTTAACTGAGACTTCTAGCAGCTCAGACTTACCAATCAGACCATCTCCATCCAAATCGATTTTCTCGAAGCAAAGGCGAAGAAGAGCATGTCTTCTATCGATTTCATCATGACTAAGATTTGCAACGTTGGAGAACGTGCTCCTTTCGTACTTAGGCGCCGGTTTAGCAGAGGTATCAGCTGATTCTGCTATCGCCTTCACATTTTCCCCCTCTTGTTTTGCCTAGTGCTGTCGTCCAGCGTGGCTTTTCTTTTTTCGTTGGATATGAGAGGCGTTATTGCAAAAGTAATTTAGAAGCAACGTACGAAGCTTCACTACAAAAATTAATACTCTAAAATAATATCTGCGTGTAAAAGCAGATTAGTTAGCCTAGATTAGCAGGATTGATGAATCAATCTCAGCCTTGCTCCTCGCTCGCCTTTTTTTTTTTTTTCCTCTGATATTTTTGTTCTAATTTTTGTTATCGTTATTGTTATTATCACGTTTACTGACTTCAAATATTTGAAAAATAAATCCGATTTTTCTATATTAAGAGGACATTTATAGCCGAAATGTCAATCCAATGATACTATGCATTAAGCTTTTACCCATCGTTGATGAGTATTTTGAGCGAGTATCTTCGTAGAAAAAATCTGCCTTCAAAGGTTCTTAAAAAAAAAACTGAAGAAGCGAGAAATTGAATAACCACAATAGAAAACGCGTTGTTTCTATTTTTCGAAGAGCTCAAACACTACGATCTAACACTGCTCCCAATAATTTTTCTTTTGTATGATCCCATACTAACTTATTTATTTGAAAAAATTGATTATTTAGTGAGTCCCATGTCTGACGAATATATTGAAGACCTTGGAAGAAAATTAATTGATGAGCAAGAGCCTATTGCCAGCCGCACACGTTGCGCATTTTTGTTGAGACAGATAGGAAGTCACAAAGCTATGGACCAACTTGCGCTTGTTCTGCGCTCAGATTCAATTTTGCTTGCTCACGAATGTGCCTACGTCTTAGGGCAAATGAATGACATTCACAATCTCCCTGTTTTGAAAAAAGTGTTGGAGGATGAATCCTACCACCCCGTTGTTCGTCATGAAGCAGCTGAAGCGTTGGGGGCAATTGCAACTTCTGAATGCTTGAAAATTCTTGAGAAATTCAAACATGACTCTGCGATCGAAGTTAGCGAAACAGTCGACATAGCAATTGACAGGATCAAATTTTTCCAGGCCAACCCCAACTTTGTTGCGTCGAACACCACATACCAGTGCATCGACCCTGCTCCCTCGTCTGAATGTGATGATGTCGCTGAACTGGAGAAAGTCCTGACAAATGAAGATGGGCGCTTGTTCGAGAGGTACAGAGCCATGTTCAAGCTCAGGGACATCGGCACTCCCTCTGCAGTCACCGCTCTCGCTAAGGGGCTCTGTGCTGCCTCTCCTGTACTTAGGCATGAGGTTGCATACGTGTTCGGGCAACTGCAGTCCCCCTTGTCTGTGTTTCCCTTGAAAGAGGTGATGGAGAGAGGTCAGTCCGAGCACTGCATGGTGAGGCATGAGGCAGCGGAGGCGCTGGGATCGATCGGAGATTGCGACGAGGAAGAGACCACCACCAACACCCTCAAACACTTCAGGAACGACCCTGACCGCATCGTGGCTGAGAGTTGTGACGTTGCACTCGACATCTCGGAGTACTGGAACTCGGACGAGGTGGAGACAGCGTTCTAAGAAGAAAAGATTTGACAAAACACACACAACTGCCTCCTTCGACGACTCCATATTCGAGCCCGCTCTCTCTCCTTCGTTCCTCTGGACTGACCTCTCATATACATTCCCACTCTCTCCACTCTCACTGCTACCTCTGCCCTTTCTACTGACTCTTTCTCGTCTATGTACACTAATACATGCATCGTTTATTCATTCATTGCATCGCCTGCTATTATTTTTCGATTTCTTTTTATTTATATTTTTTTCATTTTTTTTCATTTTTCTAAACTTTATATTTTCTTAAATGCGCTTATGTATTCGTCTTGTGCATACAATCAATTCTCGGATGCTATTGTGCAGGCTTAATTGAAGTCTACCGCGCACATGAAGCTGCATCAAACGTTCTCTTTGCGTCACTCGCCTTAGCTAACGGTTGCATACTCGCTCACGGTGACTTCCATTTTCTCTTTCTCCATCGGAGAGAGGTGCTGTGTACTTTGTTCTTGTTTATCTTCCTATCCCTATTTATAATTCTGAATGGTACGACTTGTTTCTTTTTGTGAGGAATAGCCGATGCCTCGACACTTCGAACGTATTTTTGTTTACATTTACGATCGCTGTATCATGATAAGCCTTACTTACGTGACAAATAAACAACATAGTATTTGCTCATCATACTTCGCAACGTAAACCCGAATTTTAATTAAACAAATGTATTTATTTACCAATTAAATAAGCATTCATTTTATATTTGATATCATTCATCGCTCGCCCATACAATCACACATCATGTAGATATAGACAGAAAAACAACTCTGACGGGGTGCGCATAGAGGGAGACAAAGGGTCAGGAACCGAGGAACAGACGGAAAATATCGGGGAATAAAGCCTAAGTATTGAGGAGACACAGGAGAGATTTCCAAGGAACAAAGGGATGAGAATTGAAGAAAAGAAAAGAAAAGAAAAGAAAAGAAAAGAAAAGAAAATAAAAGAAAATAAAAGAAAACAATAAAATAGAATAGAAAAGAATAGAATAGAAAAGAAAAAGAATACAGAAACGAACAAATTACGAAACAATAAAACTTAAACAGGAAACGAAAACCAAAGGAATGAACGAACGACAAACGAAGGAACGTGAAATAGAAGTGAGATGTGGCATAAATAGAGGACGAAAGGAATGTGGACGTCGAAACAAAAATCTATGTGAAAAACAACTAGTGTAATATTGTAACAAAAAAAAGAAAGAGGGTGGACGGGAGAGAAGGAATGAGGATGTGGCAGGAGTGAGTGGGTGAACGACCACACTCCCTACACTACTAGGGGGAGTGGGAAGAAGGAAGGGTGCAGTGGTCGGAGTGTCTTATGGGCCAGGGCGTCTTATGGGTCGGTGCTTCTTGTAGGTGTAGCTGCCTAGTGTAGTGTAGTGCGTGTCTACCTGCCTATTTATTATTTACTGAGAGAGCTGAGAGAGTGAGTGTTGTAGGAAGTCGTTGACAGAGAAGGAGACAGCAACGGCAACAGGACCCTTAACCCAGTTCATGGACAGCCCTTTAAAGAGACCCTGGCGAATGCCTTCGTTCTTATAGATCCAACGCATCGCTTCAGTTGTTGACATCCCCTTCAGCCCACCCACTTGCTTCCTTCTCCTCACAATATCCAGGGGGTAAGTGAACGACTGAGCTATCAAGCCTAGGAAGACGAAGATAAAGGGAAAGTGATGAGAAGGAAAGGAAAGGGAAGGGAAAGGAAGGGAAGGGAAGGGAAGGGAAGGGAAAGAGAGTGGGGAGGACGGGGGAGTTAGAAGCCAAATAACAAAGGTCCCGATAATAATGACACACAAGATACAAAGGCGAGAAGAGGAAACGAGGTAATTATGAAGTAAATGAGCGCAGAAATGGAAAGAGAAACGGATGTACAATCAAGCGGAGAAGAAAGGGAGCGAGAAGAGTCATGATGCCACTGTCCTCGCTTTCTTTCCAGGAGTTTATTTTCCTTACCAGCGATTGCCCCTGCAGGGAGGCGAAGGTAAGAGGGAATGTCTCTATCCGATTTTAACTCAAGCGATGATCGGATCTGAGCCTGTAATGCAAAGACATAAACATATCATGCAATTTCACGAACATATACCGCCATTTAATAGATACGCGTTACAATTACATATACACGTAAGACCAGAGTGCATGCGCATATAGGGTTATCGGAGTTAGAGAGGGAGGCACGAGAAAGAAGAGGGAAGGATAAAGAGAAGGGGAGAGACGAAAAGAAGAAAGATGATAGAAGATGAGAGAAAAACTAAGTATAATGCAGTTGGGTGAGTTGATTTACCTTGAGCGTGTGATATGTGGTGAAAGACAGTCCAGCGTAAGGAAAGATTCCTAGGAGAGTGGGTCTGAGTCCGTTGAAAAGGGACGAGAAGCCCTCTTGGGAGACGAGTGAGCGGAGGGTAGAGGAGTAGGATCCCCTGCTTGATCTATCGACCGCCATTCTAGCTCTGAGGAGGTCTAGAGGGTACGTCGCAGAGGTGGCAGTGATACCAGCACACCCTCCTGCGAGGAAACGAGCCAAGACAGCGTTGGGATGAGTGGGAGAGGAAGATGCAAGAACCTCTTCCTCCTTCCTTCCCCTGCCTTCCTGCTCCTTCGTCCTCACCACCCTGGGGGTGACGAGGGTGGAGGTCAGAGAGAGGTACTTGTCATAAGTCAGATACGTGATCGCAGCGTAGGGAGTGACTCTGATCATAGTAGCAGTGTTCCCCTTCCATAGTCCACCTACTCCCTGCGCAGACATTATCTCACTCAGCGTCGACCGCACTGAGGAGAGGGAGAAGCGGAGAGAGGGGTCTACCTGGTACATTATTTTCACCCGGTCAGCGGGGGCTATCGTTGTTTTGGCACATGCTCCTGCCAAGCCCCCGCAAAATAAAGAGGCTAGCGTAGAAAGCTTAGGAGGGGACGCGGAGGAGGCAGAAGCGGAAGGGGAACATGAGGTGGAGGAAGTAGAGGGAGAAGGAGTATAAGAGGCAACAGGGTTCGTCGAGGACGAGGGGGACGGAGACGAGGCAGAAGTGGAGTTGGAGGCAGCAGATGAGAACGAAGAGGAGGATGAAGAGGAGGGCGAAGAGGGGAAGGCTCTTCACGAGTGTGAAGAGATGGACGCGACATTCCTTCTGCGACTCCCTTGTGCTCCTTCCCCTTGCCTTCTATCTCCTTGCACTCCTTTCCCTTCCCCGCCCCTCCCCCCAGACCCAGGTATCTCCACAGACTCTCGACCTTCTCCTCGACCTTCTCAATTTGAGAGGTTCCCTCCTCCCTTGACGTCTCTTCGATTTTCAAGTCACTTCGCACCTCACTTTTGAACTTGATCAGCCTCTGCTCCACATCCTGTCCCTTCTCCCCTACACACGAAGCCCACCCCTTCGCGTCCCCCTCCTCTTCTTCGCTGAACCCCCTTTTCTCCTCCACTCCCTCCTTCTCTGCCTTTCTCTCTTTCTCCTCACTGCATGCACTGGATGCGAGGGGGAAGTAGGGTGAAAGTGGGGAAGAAGAGGGAGAGGAAGATGAGGAGAGGAAGATGAGGAAGAGGAAGATGAGGAAGAGGAAGAGGGAAAGAAGGAGAGTGCAGTGAAGACCTAGATAATTCTGACTTGAAGGAGAGTGAGTCAGAGTGGGAAGAGAGAGGAAGGGAAGAGGGCGAGCAAGGAGAGCAGGAAGAGGGAGGGGGCGAGGAGGAAGAGGGGGAGAAGATAGGCCAGAAGAAGACGAAGAAGGAGAAAAAGAAGACGAAGAAGAGGTAGAGAAAGGGTATATGTAATTCAGAGCAGAAGAGAACCAGGAAGGGGAAGAAGGGGGGCAGAAGAAGGAGGTAAGTGGGCAGGTGAAGAGGAAGGGAGAGGGAGAGGGGAAGACAGAGGAAGCGGTTCGCTTGAATCCGACAGAGACGCCATCCTTCTCCCACTGCTGCTCTCTCTACGATTCGTTGCCTGTGCCTCTCCCTCAGCCTCTTCTTCTGTCTTCGGATGCCCCTCGCCTCCTCCCTCTTGGATCTGCACAGTATCCCCTCTCTCCCTGCTTCTTTCCTTCGACGAAATGACCCTCCACGCCACTCCGAATGGTTCGTTATACTCAAACATCACATGCACAGCCTGGTCGTCGATCACGCTCTTTCCCTCAGCTGCGCCCTCCGTACTTCCTCCCTCCACATTGTCTGCCTCTGCCTCACCCCTCAGCCTCCTTCTCCTCGCCTCCACCTCCCCCTCTCTCTGACCCACCGCTCGAGTTCGTTGACGTGAAAGGTCATGACTCCGTGTTTGAGCATGTCATTAACTGTGAAGCATAACGCGATAGAGACTGGCCCTTTGGTAAGAGATAACACCAGTCCTTTAAAGAGACCCTTTGTACCCTCCTTCGAGTAAATAGATGCAAGGGCTGACAGGGTCGATGAGTAAGAAGGCATTCCACTCACCAGGTCTTGGACCTGCATCCTCCTTCTCACCACCTGCAGGGGGTGCACCACCACTGAGGCGACTGCCCCCGCCATTCCTCCGAAGAGGAAACGCATCCAAGGCGGAACCATAACATCGGAAGATGGATCGGAAGACGAAGAGGGGGAGGAGGCACAGGAAGCTGAGGGAAGGGAGCCAGGGGACACGAAGAAAGAGGAAGACGGCGAGGTGGAAGAGGGGGAAGGGGAGGCGTATAGAGGGCGATACGAAGAAACGTACCAGGACTTGAGTGATTCAAAGAGGGCGAAGGAGATACCGGAGTAGGGAACAATTCCGACGAGGGTGGGGAGAGTCCTTTGAAAAGAGAAGACACTCCTCCGGAGGAGTAAAGGGACAGCAATCCTTGGAAAGGAGACGAGTAGAGGGGAGACGACGACCAGTGCGCTGCTGCTCTTGCCCTGAGTACGTCGAAGGGGTAGGTGAGGACGACAGCGACAGACCCTGCAGTTGAACCAGAGATGAATCGAAGAAATACGAGGTGGGAGGACGGAGGGGGTGCGACGGAGATACAGGTGGCGAGTAGGAGTCGTTCATGTACACACCAAGGAATCCAGTTGACAGACCCCTTCCTCCGTCACCTTTCTCCAACTCAACGGAGACATCCCCCACCCTCACTGTCTCCCCTCTCTTCGCTCCGCCCTCTGTGCCTTGCTCATGGAAGAGAGGGAGAGACGAGTACAGGGAGAACGCCACATCGTATGAGGTGAACGTGATGGCTGAGTAGGGTAAGACCCTCCACATGGCTGACCCGTTGCCCTTCCATAGTCCCCTTGGCCCACTGCGTTCGTAGATCTTGATCCACGTCTTCTTCCCATTTTGCATGTTAAGTTCCCTGAAGGGGTTCACCATGTACAATAATTTCACTCGGTCCAGAGGAGCAGTTACCGTCTTTGCCACTCCACCTGCTATCGCACCACATACCAGGTACTCACTCCATGTCAGTTTGATGGAGTAGGTGGGAGATAAAGAGTGGGGAGGAGAGCCCGGCATCGAGGAAGAGGACTCAGGAGATGACGAAGAGGGAGGAGGTGGGGAGGGGGGAAGACGAGGAAGATGAAGAGTAGAAGTAAGAGAGGAAGGGGAAAGGGGAAGTGGTTGAAGAAGACGAGGAGGACGTAGGGGCGGGAGACAAGGAAGAGAATGAGGAAGATGACAACATTAGAGGAAAGGTCCTAGTTTCCCGATTCCCACTTCACCCACCTTTCGCTCTCTTCTCACCTCTTCCTCAGTCGCACGCGGGTATAATTGTTCAACTGGTTCATCGCTTTCCTCGCTCTCGGACTCGCACTCCTCCTTTCTCTTTCCTACTCCCTTCTCACTATCTTCTCTTGTAGACCCCACACAATCAATAATTGTTCCTATGCATCCAGGTGCTTGCAACTCATTTTGATGAAGTCCATTTCCTCTAGACAGTGTTTCTTCGTGACGATCCGTAATGTTCATTAACCACCTTCACGAACGAAAATATTTCAGCTAACCCAGCTGCGTTAAATAAAATCTACACAGAAGCAGGCAACGATTAGAGAATGAAAAAACACCCAATCAATGAAGATCACCTAGGATTTTTAACTAAAGAATCGTCAAATTCAGAGATAAGCAAACGTGAAATACATAAAACATATGATAACAGATACCGATATGAGTGAGCGGGTCTGGTGTTGATAAATATGAGAAAAATAACTAGACATACATGGCAAACGCCCATTACTAAGAAAAACGCAATTACAGCAAACAACAGAAGTATAAAACAGAAAGAAGACAACAATTGTACTGGAAGTGTACATTCGCAAAGAATCCGTAAATGTAGAATGTAAATGGTAGAAGTAGCTCGAGCCTATCTTCACTCCGCTTAATATAAATAAACAAATATATGTGTCGACAATTTTTTTTTGTTTTCATTTTTTTCCTAAGAAGCGTATGAAATAGGCAAAAAAAGCATATTCTGATCGTACAAAAGTGACTTCTGTGACATAGATGCATAATAATTGTATGTGTTGTCCTGTGGTCTGTAGCCATACTCTAGAATAGTCGTATGTGCGGTGTTAAAATGATTTTTTGTTTTAAAATCATGTTCACTTCGCTAGACAGGAATGGAACTTAAAGAAATGAAATGCATCTATCAGATCTGATCGAAATGTAAACAGAAGCAGAGTTCTAACATGGATTCAAGTAGAAGCATGACGTTTACAATATTTTATCACCAATGCATAGCCATTAGGTGTACTTTTTTTCGGTTTGCATATAAAGCATGCATTCTCATTTTGAGCGGCTCTATGAGTGGGAATTACAAATTAGGGAGTGCCAAACATGTACTTAAAGAACATGTATTTCTAACCACTCTTGCTTAAGAAGATATGCATGCATGCATCTGTGTAGCTTTTGTTGCATTGACTATCAGCTGAGATTTATTGCGTTTTCCCTTTTTTTCTCGGATCAGCGCTTTGACAAGCTCATTAATGCTTATGATGGATGAAAAGACTTGTCCGATTACTAGCTATCAAACAAGCGCATACAATTAGAAAAGGAAACTGCAGTCGCAAACAAATTAACATGACCGCTGGATGGGGATATTATTGATATACAAGCAGGTAGATGTATCCCAAAAAGCCCTTTCATAACTTTATTGAAAAAACAGGCTGAAGAAAAGAAGCGAGCGACTCAGGACAGGAACATTATTTTTGCGCACACCTAACAGTCGGCGGCTACAGGTTACTCAATATATACCCATTTTGAACTAAGCACACGCATGCATGTGACAGAAGAAAGCGCAGCCATCTACACCTTAGGACGCGTTTAATATACACTTGTTCACTGTTTTCAACAGACGGATGTTCTCTAAGGCGGCTGTTACTCTCTCTTTATCGTTCAGTTGTTTGGTAACTGCGAAGGTATCAAATCATATGAATATTGCAACACTTAGAGTAATAAAACGTATGGCAAAAAAAAAAGACATTAATCAATAAACACAACAGGATATATGATCGGCATTACCTTGAGCTTCCTGAGAATGGGTTCCAGGAGTAATACAAATGTGAACTTTGAATTGCTTAGGCAGAGATCTGAGGAGTTTGACACGAATACACAGCCCAATCAGCGTAGCCATGCTACAATGAGGGATGGTAGGGGTAAAGCGAACACTTACCATTTTCCCCTCGTTATTTACAAATATACCTTCACGCTGAACAACACGTAATTGCTCCAAAGTCAAAGGGTGTTCAGGGTCATTTATATTTCTTATTAAGTTAAACACTTCATCGGCAGTAATAGGGTCTACTTCATCGTCATCATCTACTAAGAACTCCAAAGAACTGTCGCTAAAAATTGGATTCGAATTGTGAGCGCAGTAGTCGTTAATTCTTTCCTCAATATTCACAGTAGAAATCGCACTCGTGTCTTCAACTGTATAGACAGTTGGGTTTGCATTTAGAGACATCTCTTCTCCAGATTAATAAATATTACGCTACTCTAGCTTTTCTTCAAAACTTTGTTCTATTTTGATTTTTTTTTTGACAATTATAGAACAGTACTTGAAGTTACACTCCCCATAGAGCATTACATTCTTTCTTCATCTAGTTTATTTTTACTATAAGTACTATCATCTTTCCTGGGTTTTGCATCTATGCATAACACGATGCATCAGGTAAAGCTATAGTTCGATGAAATATTTCAAATTGAGAATGGGAGAATTATCCTATTCAAAATAGGTATATAGTTCTCATCCGAAAAGTGAAATGACATAGAAAAATACCTACAAACTTCCTACATGTGAGTTAGTACATGGGCATGTTCACATTTGTTTTGCAACATTTGCCCGTTTTTTATTCCAATGTTTTTCTGTGAGTTTTCAACTTGTTCTAACTATTTTCTCGAAACCTCATCACTCATCTCTACCCCAACAAACTCAAGAAATACAATGAGCAACGTGTCTTCTAACCTCTGCTTCCTACACTGAGGCTACCTCCTCTACTTGGACTTTGATTCGTCTTTCCCGTTACGTGTTTGTCCCCGCTGTAAGTACCTGTGCGAAGTTATTTAATTGATATTTTGAATTTGTTCGTCTCCACTCGTTCACTATGACTCATACTCACGTTCATTTCGTGGGGCTATACCAATTTTATTTTCCTGTTCATCATCCTAGGTCATCTTCGCTGCTCTCTTCGATGTTGAGGCTCCCTCAGGGAGATGCTTCTCAGCGTACGTATATACAATTTTCACCTCTAGTATATTCTGCAAAGGAAGTTGGATCAAGTGCGGTATGCTCAAGTAGCATTGATTTCTCGGATTAGAACTGGCAGCTTATCGTTCTATAAAATGTTTTATATTTGCATCAATATATGCAATTAATAATTGTGATGTCGACAAAATATGTATGTGCCCTTATATTCCAGCCCTCTACTAAGAGCAGGCAGGCTTCTCCGAGTAATAACTATGCCGTGATAATGATATGATGCTCGAAGAACAGCGTTCTTTATACTTTTGTCTCTCAGTGCATACCCACAGCAAACAGTGTACAACATGTGAGAATATGAGATAGGTCATGTGTGTACTTCTGCTGCTGCGAGTAATTGAATCATGAGGGGCTGGAATAATACCCTATTTCCGAACGAGCAGCTCTACTTACTGTGGAGCGCAGATATGAACAATCTCAACATCATTGCCATTTGTTAGTTCTCTCGGCTTATATTTGGTAGATGAAGTTGCATCTATTGAGTATTTTATTTTGATTTTTTTTCTGTAAGCATGTACGCTTTCTAATTTATTTGTTTAGTTTAGTTTCGATAGCATTTGGTAGTATGCTATGGTTTGTTGTTCAGCAGCATGCAAAATGGTTGTATATTCAGTTTTATTGTAGTATTTTCTCCTAAATAAACTGTTCTCCAAATATTGTTTTGTTTACTATTATGTAGGGCGTTTTGAATTTAAGGCACTGACACTTGAGATCAAATTGTAAAGCGCATGTCTCCTGTGTGGGCCTCATAAGATAAGACTCCTATTCTGTGGCCAATCCATTAATTATATCGATGGGATATGTTCGCTTGCACATCGATTTGTGTATTTTCTACATCAGGATTTCATTGCATACTGTACCATCAGAGTATATGAGGTATCTGCGTGCGTACGATATGACACCACACAACATAATTCCATTCACCTGCCGTCGGTTAAGTCTTTGATGTGAGTGTGATTCCAGAAAGAAAACATATTCGTGTTGACTATTGTATGTCCGTTATACATATTCGAACATCGATGGTGTTAGGATGTACTCTCACTCTTACTTCTATTATTAAATATTGAATAGCAAAAGTGCAATTCACTTCAATTTACTAGTAGTCAGTAAAAAAAAGAGCTGTCTACGTACACACGCACAAAGAAGTTACAGACAGGAGTAACATTTTTCGTCATTGGATACTTTTTTTTTGGTCAGATGGAATTCTGTATGTGTGGTATTATGTCTGTTGTAGTGATTGTACTCTTTGTTTTCACATCTATCATGCTGTTTGGATTGCATTGATCAAAAAATCTTCAATTGACAAATTTCAAAACGAACTAGGATGTTACTTGTTGATTCTTAAATATATGGTTAGGAGCGAATATATATAACTTTCTTTCAAGAATAGATCTAATCAGTGTACTTCTAACTGAATCCCTTGTGTGTATCAAACAAGTAGGAAATAACTAATTTGTCCATCTAAGAGACATTTCAAGTTGGCGGCAGTCTTTAAGATAGCTTTAAATGATGGCGTGCTTAACGCGGTTGATTCCGCAGGAAGCCAGGCTGTTAACACTTCCCTTGGTGATGTGTATACTTACTTTGTCACTCCTCTCATTTGCTTCTGGATTCAGTATGTTCGTTATTCCTTTCTCCAAGCAAGCAATCATTGGTAATCCGCATGAGCAATACCCATGGATACTCTTGCCTTTACCACACCTGATTACTAGCATAATTCCTATAAGGCTGCCCCTTCGTCTGTCGATGACAGAAGATACTTGGGTTTTGCTCCTAGCCAGCTTCTTTTGGGTGGTTCAATAGGATATTTCAAGGTACTGCGCATACTTTTAAGAGTGTACCTGTTCGTTTGCAGCGGGGGGGGGGGGGTAGTTGCATAGACTATATGTGGCATTTTAAGCGAGGGGCTAACATTATCATATTTCTGTGTGTGTATTTAACTGATGGAACGTACAACGAACTTTGATTTAGTCGAGTGGATGGCTTAGCAGTAAAGGACGGAGAGGAAGTGTGAGAAGTGTATGTGTTTTGTTTGTATTCTCCTCCTTCTTGTCATTTGTATCTCTATCCTCAAACTTCCTCATTCTTTCTTCTTTTATCAACGGGTTTGCCGTCGCTATTTGTTCGGTGGTGTTGCCTATCTATGTGGTTGAGATTTCCCCTGCTCCCCTAGTGGGTGTGTCTTTGTTTTTGATTCGGCTCTGTTTGTCCCTTGGAGTCCTGTGTTCTGCCCTCTTCTCCCTCCTCTTGTCATACTCCCCTGCGTTTCTTGTTCATGACATACAGTGACTTTGCATCCTTGTCATCCCACTCTTTGTCGTCTTCCTCCGCCATTTACCCTTCCGATTCCGCCTTTGCAGCCCTTTCCCTTGTCCCCCTTGTCAGCACCATTTGCCCAATTTCCTCGTCCTTACCGGACTCCCATGCATCCTCGTCACTGTCGCTGGCGTCCTCCCTAGGTTCAGTTCCCCTCTCGTCAGTGTCCTCTGGTTTGCCGCCTCTTCCCTCTTCCTTCCCTTCTCCTATCTCCGCGTGTGATTGCCTGTTCAGGACTGATGGGTGCATGTGGAGAGGGTCCCTCTTCGTCCTTCTCCTCCTCTCCCTCCTCCTCCTCACCCTGTCGTCTACATTCCTCCTCGAATCTCCCCCATTCCTCTTG
This sequence comes from Drosophila quasianomalipes, assembly GCA_035043665.1. NCBI lineage: Eukaryota > Metazoa > Arthropoda > Insecta > Diptera > Drosophilidae > Drosophila > Drosophila quasianomalipes. The sequence continues at coordinate 16,986 of JAWNMU010000151.1, read as the reverse complement.
TTTGGCGAACTTCACTCCCTTGCCTCTCTCTCCCTTACATACCTCCGATGTGGATACCTGAAGGTCAGTGATGGTTCAGCCACTTCCACTTCTCCCATCTCTTCCTATCTCTTCCTCCTACTCCTCCTCTTCCTCTTAATCTTCCTCCTCCTTTTCCTTTTCCTCTTCTTCTTCCATTCCTCACCACTTCCTCATCCTTTCCTTCCCTTTCTCCGCGTACATTGACAAATACTCTCTGATGCCCTCACTGTTCTATCTTGTATGTCCTCCTCTCTCCACTCACTTCTCTCCAGAGTGATTCTAATCTGTAAACGGTACATGTATCTGTACTGGTATCTGTGTCTGTATTTATGCGTATGTATATGTGTGTGCATATGTATTTATGTGTGTGTGTGTATGTGTGTGTGTGTGTGTGTAGGGGTTGGACTTGGAGCTGGACATGAACGAAGAGAGAGGACAAATGATACTCGATGAAATGGAGAGAATGAGGCAAGAACAGAGAAATGGGAGCATTCTCCTGGAAAGGAAAATCCCTCTGTCCCACTCATTCCGTTTTCTTATTCCTGTTCTTCCTGTGCCTGTGCACTTCTTTCAGACTCCCTCTGTATTATCCCCTTCTCTCGAAGAATCATCGGAAAGGGATGGGCGAGAGGCAATGCAAGACAACACGCAAAATGAGGGATGCACAGAGAATAGCAGTGGGAATGACATGTGTCAAAGCAATAGGGTGATGGGTGGGGCGAATGCTTCAAGGAAGAAAGAGAGGGGGGCTGGGAAAGAGAACAACAGAGAGAGAGGAGTGGAGGCCTGGGGGGGGTGGAGGGAGGCACAGAGGCTTTAGAGAAAGATATGCGAATAGAGGGTGTGGATATGACATAGGAGAACGAGAGATTGAAATAGAAGAAGAGGGAGGGGCAGGCGGAGGAATGGGGAGAAGGGAAGGGGTGGGAAGAGGGAAGGCGGGAGAAGAGAAAGAATACAGAGAAGTTAGTCGAAAGAAAGAGGGACAAAGGGAACAAAAGGAAGGAAGCAGGGAGTGGGAAGCCCAGGAAGGGGATACTAAGAGGGTGCACTGGATGGATGACAAAGGGGAGAGGGAATAGACAAAGGACAAATGGGGAAGGGGTTGAGAGGGGGGGATAGAGTGGATGAGGAAGTAAGGACAGATGACGTTGTGTTCGCAGATGTTTACAAGGAAAGAGGAGAGAGAGTGGGGCAGTGGAGCAAAGGAGGGGGCAGAGGTAGGGGAGACTGGAGGATTAGAAGGGTGAGAGGAACACACGCGAGTTATGGGAGAAGAGAGATAGGAAGAGGGTGGAGAGGAGGGATAGGAGGCAAAGGAGGGAGAGGGCGCGAAGAGAAAAGGAGTTGGGAGCGGTGGGGCGGAGCGGGATGGGTGCGGAGTGGGTTGAGGAAGGGACTAAAGGGAGTGGGGAGGGTAAGCCGATCCTTGTCATCTGCCCTCTGACCCCCTTCCCTTCCTCTTCTCATTTGTCTTCCGCACTGACGCGAGGATTCCTCTTCTCTCTTCACGTATCAACCAAGGGGAGGAGAATGGGAGACGAAAACGGAAAGGGAAAAGGAAAGGGAAAGGGATTGAAAGATGATAATGTGAGGAGGGAAGGGAGTCGGTGGAGGGAGGGAGAGGAAGAACACGGAAGACGCGAAGAAGGGCAAGACGAAGAAGCAGAAGAACAAGAAGAAGGAAGATGGGGGAAAGAGGAGGATGTGGAGGAGGAGGATGAGGAGGAGGAGGGCGTTTCAGATGATGAAGACCAGGCGCCTAGACCTCTCCCCTTCATTCTCCCTCTCGTCCTTCTCGTCTCTCTCATCCCTCCCTCTGTCTCCTCCCTCTCTTCGTCCTTCTCCTCTATCTCTCTCTCTTCCTCCTCCTCCTCCTTTTGCCTCTCCTTCCCTCTCCTCCGCTTCCTTCTTCCCTTCCATCTTTCTCTTCCCTGCCCTCCACCCCCTATTTCAACTACGATCCTCCCTCTCCCTCTTCCTCCTCTCCCTCATCTCCCTCCTCTCCTCTCGTGATCTCCTCTTCCCCTCTTCGTCATCCTCCTCCCTGTCTTCTTCTTGTTTCCTCCTCCCTCTTCCATCACTGAGAGGACTCCGCTCTTCTCCTTCTCAGGAAGATCCGCATCCCATGCGTCCTATCAATCCCTCTCCTCCCCTTCCTCCCCTTCCCCTACCCCCTCTCACTCCCCTGCTCCACCTTGCTCTCCCCCTCCCCACCCTTCCTCCTCCTCTCCCTCCCTCTTCTTCCTCCTCAACCGTTTCCCCACTCCCACCGCTCCCCTTCGCCTGTGCCCTCTTTCTTTAGTTGACATGAACCTCCTTCTCTCGTTCCGTTCCCTCATACTCTCATCCCTCTCCGCCCCGTCTTCTCTCAAGACTATCCTCACAAATCCTAACTCCTCCTCTCTCATCCTCCAGCTCATCTTCCTCTCTCTCTCTTCCCTCTCCTCATCCTCTCTATCCCTCCTCCCCTTGCTCCTTCCCTCCCTCTTCACCGCCCTATTGCTCATCCTTCTTCAGAATAAGTACCTTCTCCCGGTGGATGTGATCGGGGACTCTGTCCTCTCTCACTTCCCTGCTCTTTCGTCCCTTCTTTTCTCCTCGTCTACCACCTCGCCACGTCACTCCCTTCCTCTATCTCACTCTCTCGCGCACTCTGTCTCTCATTCCCTCTCTTCACTTCAAAACAAAATCTCACAAGCAATCCACACGAATCCTCTTCCCACTCCCCTCTCTCTCTTTATCTATCTCTCCCTCTCTCTCTCCCTCTCTCTCTCCCCTTTCTCTCATAACGTCCGCCTGCCCCCCTCTCCCTCTCCTCAGCGTCATCCTCTCCCTGACCCTTCTCTTTCTCTGTTGACAGTCCTTCCCCACGTAGCCTTGATCTTCTTTCTCTTGCTCCATGTCCTCGTTCTCCTCCTCCTCCCCTCTACTTAGAAAGACTTGGATGTCTCTTTTTTCTTCCCCTCCCTCCCCTCTCTTCCTCTCCCTCATCCTCTTCTTCTCCCTCCCCAATTCCTCCTCACCACTACACACCCCCTCTATGCCTACCTCGACCTTCTCCTCCGCATCTTCTTCATCCTCTTCAACCTCCTCTTTTTTGACTAATAACTTCATTCAGAGTTATTCTCCCTTCTTCGCCCCCCTTCCTCTATGCATGACTTATCCTTCAAACACCCCTCCTACACACCAGTTGACTCTCTTTCCTCGCACACATCTCACCCACACCCACACCTTCACTCTCCCTCATACTCCACCTCCCTTTCCTCTCCCCTTCGTCCTCTTCCCCCCACATCCTCCGTCGTACGTTCAATCGATTAGTGTCTGTAATCTCAACTGCTATTGCATATACCTATTCTCCCTCCTTCCTCGTCCTCAGTGAAGGCCTTTCCCTTCCTCATCCTCCTCTCCCTTCCTTCCCTCCTCCTTTCCTTTCATGCATCTACCTCTTTTCTCTCATCCCTTCCCATCGCCATCTCCTTCGGTGTCCTGGTCCTCCCTCTTCCTTCGCATACGCTCTCTTCGATGACGCATGCTTCCTCCCTTGTCTCTCTTCCATCCCCCTCACCTTCCCGTGGACTGTGCGGTATCCTCAATTTCCTCTCCCTCTCGGCCTCCTCCTTCGCCCTTTCTGTACTCTGCTTGTCGGTTCTCTCTTCCTTCACGGATAACGTCAAAATAGTCTTCTTTTGTTTCTATCGGCTGTGTCTTGTCTTGTGTTACTAGTCACATCATCCCTCCCCTCCACTCCCTCTTCTTCAGACGGAGGGCCTCTCCCTCCCTCGTCAGCAATTAGTATTTCCAATTAATTCAATCAGTTTTTCCTTGGTCTTCCCTCGGTTGTATCCCTACATTTTTCTATCTTTCCCTTTCCCTTCTTCCTTCTTCCCTGTCTTTCCCTTCTGTCTCTTCTCCCCTCTTTCCCCTCTCCCTCCTAGTTTATTTATTATCTTTTGTTCGAATGAGGATGATGGATCAGGTAGCACATGTATATTACTTTTTTTGTTTTTTAACGTTGAATTGTGTTTCCGTCGTTGTGTTTTTACAGCTCCCTTCGTTGCTCGGTCTATCTGTCTTTCATTTTGTGATGCGCATATTCAAATTAGTATATGAGTACTTAATGTGTCATATCGATAGGGAATGCCTATCATGTGTATTGTGTGCCTTGCATCGACGTGGCATCTTCTCTGATAGGTCTTTTGATGAAACTTCTTCTGTGCCAGTCGAGCGTCTTACAAATTTGTTTTGTGTTTCTTCTCCGTATTCAATCTTGCGTTCACTTGCATAGATCGCATATTTCCAACTGAATGGGTTGTGGAGAACGAATAAATGCCACTAGAGAACACATGTGCATAATGCTTTGCTTTAACATGTGTGAGTGAATCATGCGATCGAAGTAAAGTAACGAAAAACACAGTGAATATCTTACAAAGCGTGAAGAGCAGAGTGTGAAGCGTGAAGAGCAAAGAGTGCATTACTATGATTTAATGATTTATTAGTCAAACAAGACGCAATGCGGACACGCACCTATAACTCAAAGAGCTCAAGTATAGTATCATTTCATCAGTGATTGTTCGTTTAGTTCATGCAAGAGAGCAACTCCATAGCAGATGAGCGGAGAAAACCATGCAGGATCATAAAACAAAGAATACAGGTGTGCAGAAATAAATAAATAAAGGAAGATATACTAAACAAATAAATAGGGACAGAAGAATTATCGACAAATTGAGAACCCCGCAGGAACATGAAGGGAAAAGGGATGTGTGGTAGAGTTACGGTAAAGGAATTATAGCGAGAAACTAACACGAGAAGGGACGACAATACCAGGCAATCTCAGCGGAAGGAAGGGGAGAAAAAAAGGAAAGAACAACAAGGAGGATGGGAAGGAGTGGAGGAGAAGAAAAAAGAAGAAAAAGGAAAAGAACGGCAAAAACATGCAGCATGTAGCAAGCTAGTTTCGTTGCATTGTATCTCTTCAAGTGGTATCTCTCTACCTCCTTCTCTTCTTTGAATCCTTCTCTTCTGGATCCAGCCTCCTCTTCTTTTGCTCGTTCTTCTCCCTCTCGACCCTCTCCTCCTCCCTCTTCTGCCTCTGCCTCTCCTCTTCCTCGTCTTCGGACTCTTCCTCCTCACTCGTGCTTTCATTCAGATCAATTTCAAAATGGTTTCCATCGTTGGCGCCTTCCTCTAGTTCCTCCTCATCGGCCTCTCCTTCCACGCCGCTGATTTCGTCTTCCTCGTCATCATCCCTTCTCCAAGTAAGCCAACTCTTCCTCCGTGAAGGAAGGAGCCAACATCACTCCTCCGGAGTCTCCATGTTTTTTCTTTCCTTCTCCTGCTCCTTCTCCTTCCGCTTGATCTTGATCTCCCTGAGTCTTTCTCTTTCTCTCTTCTTGTCCTCCACATCTCCGGTCTTAACTTTCTCCTTAAGTCCAGTGATGAACTCGGAGTCTTCGTCGTCGCCACCTTCCTCCTCCCTCTTCTTTTTGTACTCAGCCACACTTAATATTTTAAGGTCCTCTGCAATCATCGCTTTCTTCATTCTCCTCCCTCTCCTGCCTCTTTCTCTCCTTGTTCTCCTTGATATAGTTGCTGAAGTCTTGCGAGGAAAAAAAAGCTTGCATCATCAGACAGAAGTCGTCCAATTGATTGGTTGTGGCCCACGGGATTTATCCCTGCAGGTCTCTCGTTTATTCCAGTACTTAATTATTATCAGTTAGGCTGCAAGATGGTTGACTGTTTGAGTAAATAGGGCCACATCCCGCGAACTATCACTATGTAGGGAAGCGAGGTGAAATGGCCCACTGGATCATGAACGATCAAGGAAATCAGTCATATGCCCTCATTATATGCAACAATTACCGATAGTAATTTACACTGTAATAAATAACAGTAAGGATGTTGTTTACTTTGCAGTGTTGTATGTAGAATTCTTATATGCTCGAAATGTACGCCGCGTATAAATTTGGGGTGAGCCAAAAGAAATTTTGTCAACGACACCCAACTATTACTATAGGTTCGTTAAGTCGAAAGAAAAAGAAAAGCTCGAACTCGCGTCTAATGTTCCAAAAACACTAAATTCAGCCGTTATGCGAACACCTCACATACCAACTATATCAGAGTGCGAGTAATAATTCATCCTCAATAACTAACTGTTTGAGCCTGCTCCTACATTTCTCCTGATTTTTTTTTTTCAACACTGCGCACTACATTTTGCTAATGATATACATACCTCCATTTCTCTACACAAATCTAGAAGCAGTTGAAAAATAATCTCGCATAATTTGTGCATGCTAGTACTGTTCGCTATACTGGCTATATAGTTTTGCTATTTAAAGAATGCGTGGATGAATTTGTTCATTTTAGATAAAGACGAATTGCTCAAAAAAGTGATTCAACATGTGTGTATGTCTTCTTTTTCTCTTTGTTACATTCGATTGGACGTGTGCAGTTATACAGCAACTTACGAAGCGTTTTCCTTGTTGTTTAAAAAAATCTCTTTGTTCGCAAATATTAGACTTGTTCTTATGTTGTCCTCTAAGGCATGTATTGACGACCTAAAGCTGCAGGGAAGGAGAGTGTTGATCAGAGTTGATTTCAACGTCCCCGTCACCAAGGATGGGAAGGTGGCTGACACCAAGAGGATTGATGCTGCTCTTCCCACTGTGGAGTACGCCCCTATCGAAGAAGGCGAAGAGTGTGGTCCTCATGAGCCCACCTGGGAAGACCAAATGGACAGGAAGACCTCAAGTATTCTCTCTCTGTCATCGTTCCTGTGCTCGAACAGAAGCTTGAAAGCGCAAGGTCATCTTTCTTTCTGACTGTGTCGGGGCTGAGGTAGAAGAAGCCCTGCACAGAACCCTGCGGAGGGCAGTGTTATTCTGTTGGAGAATCTGAGGTTCCACATCGAGGAGGAGGGCAAGGGAAAGGGCAGCCGGGGAGAGAAGGTTAAGGCAGACAAGGCTAGCATCGCCTCCTTCAGAAAGTCTCTGTCCACTCTCGGAGACGTTTGCGTCAACGATGCATTCGGAACTGCGCACAGAGGGACCGCTCATCCATCGTGGGTGTGGATGCTGGAGTGAGGGCGAGTGGATTCTTGATGAAGAAGGAGCTCTCTGCCTTCGCTCCTGTTTTGGAGGGGACGCCGCCCCATTATGGCTGTGTTGGGTGGTGCAAGGTCCTCGGACAAGATCCAGTTGATCGAGAACCTGATCGAAAAGGTGGACAAAATGATCATTTCTGGAGGAATGGCCTTCACGTTCAAGAAGGTTTCAGGTATGGAGATTGGAGACTCTCTCTATGACGCTAAAGGAGCTGAGCTCGTTCCCTCCATCCTCTCTAAGGCCAAGGCCAAGGGAGTGCAGATCCTCCTCCCCATCGACTTTGTTGTCGCAGACGATGTGAAGGAAGGAGCAAAGGTGCGTGTAGTGGGAGAGAAGAGGGAGTGGCGAAGGGGTGGAAGGGACTCGACCACGGACCCCTTTCCTCTGCCCTCTTTTCCGACGCTATCACGTCCTCCAAGACGATAATCTTCAACGGTCCCTCTGGAGTGTTTGAGATCCCTTCCTTCTCCGCTGGTACTCAACGCGTCATTCAGGCCATTGCCGACGCTACCAAGCTCAACGGAGCTCTCTCTGTTGCTGGAGGAGGAGACTCTGCCAGCGCCATCAAGAAGTTCGGACTGGTGAAGGGAATCACCCACATCTCCACTGGTGGAGGAGCTGCCCTTGAGCTCCTGGAGGGGAAGCGACTACCTGGAATTGTGTCTCTCTCTGCCAAGGAAGAGATCCCCGCTTCTCTCAGGAACAACATCACCAGCAAGCTCTAACGACTATTCCACGCCTCTTCCCCCGCCATCTCTTCCTCCCGCCCCTGCCCTCCCTCTCTAGCTCAACCCGCTGGTGTATTTCCCCTATCCCCCATTGACCTGCGTTGTTGAATATAGACTGTATTTCGTCCAAGACTGTTCCGTTGTGTCGTGTAGGAGGACGAATCTGTAGGTGTGGCTGCGCACCTCTGTGCCCACGTCCACTGTGTCAGCCTTGTGTTTACTTCAATGGCGCAAATACATATCACGTCGGCTATTTCAGAACACTGCTTCGAATCAACTAGGACAAAATAGAATTTATTTGACATCAATAAAATGGATTTTGATCAACAAAACCAAAGAGTTGGAAATCGGAACAACAGACTCAAGGGGTCGTGTCGTTCAAAAACGTCATGTTAAAAGGCAACGGATGAAAAAATGACAGAAAATCAATCAAAGGAATGAACGAGCGCTCACATTGCGAGTTGCACTTCAAAAATAATGCAATATAAAGAGAGGGAGCAAGCTATGGCGCCAACATGGTTTGCCTAAAAACCTAAGAGACTACGGAAAACATCTAGGATAGCCATCCTGCCACTAGGAATGGCATGGATTCTCATCGAAGGAAAGAGGGTGAGGATAGAGACAATTACTTGAGCTCTGGAGAGAGAGACGTAGTGGGAAGAGGTAGACGGGAGCAAATTAGATTTTGTAGATTTTGATATTGGACGAAGTGTCGATAATCAGAAATAGAGCACAACATGAAACGGTATGTTAAAGAAAAAAAAAAAAGAAAAAAAAATGAAACATATCCGTTCAAGCTGGTGAATATCGAAATTGAAATTTAAGAGGATGTCCTTACCTGACTTTCCACACTTCTTGCATTTGGCGAACATGTACACATGCTTTTCCGTCCATCCTTGCAAGCGGCAGCTCTCCTCCGGGGTTAGCGAACACGCCTGACCCATTAGCTGGTCTTTCCCTCAGCAACGCTGCACTTTGAACATTCTCCAATCTGTATCGTGTGTGCTCCTCCCTTAGGGCAAACTCCAGAAGAGCTCTCCATAGCAGAGGAAGGGGCGAGGGCTGGCCTTCTGTGCTTCAGAAGCCTTGGCGTCAGAAGAAGGCACGTAAGGCTTGGGCTGGAAGCACTTAGGACCAGTCCTTGTCGATTTCAGCCTTAGTACGGGTAAGGCGGAATCCACATACGCGACAGTTGAAGTTAACGCTCATATTTTTTCTGTTACGTGCCGATTTTGGATAAGACAAAGCATAGACAAACATGAGAATCAGCGAGATAAACGACTTCTCCTAATATTTGACAGATGGATATGGTAAATCTAGAAGCAACACACACATGTAGGAGGGAATATAGCGCGCAGCGATCTCTCTACAGTGCGCTGTTATTTGGACTTTTGTTCTTTAGAAAAAAAAAAAAACGTGCCATGCTGTTGGATTTTCAAAATCAGTCATTTTTTGTGGGTGGGTTAGCAGCAGGGAGATATATGCATTTAAACTTCCATGTTTTTAAACGGCTCTACAACCAGAATTAATTTTTCTATTTTCTTTTCATTTTTTTCTGGTATCTTAAATAGATATATAGTGCGTTTCTGTGCTCTTTTGTGGAGTTTGGTATGCTTTTCTCAGAGTGAACCTGATACAGTTGCCAAAATTGATTTAACTCCAAGTTTATACTTTGTTTAATATACTACAAGATACAATAAACTGGTAAATAATTGGGATTTTTATTAAATGCGATTGTTTATGTTGATAGTAGGTATATTCCTACCGCTTGAAATTCGTTGCAGGTCTCTCTCTTGAGTTCAAACTTGCCGCACTGTAAGAACTAGCTGTGTGCTCCTATGAGTAAAAAAGATCTCCCTGGTTCGCGTATACACCTAGGAAATTCATCGAAAACAAAGGGAAAAGAAAAGTGACACGTTTAGAAGTGGTTTGCTTTAGCTGTATTAGAGAAAATATATTTATTTTGTGCATCAGTCAGAATGCGATGCTGAGAATCACATAGATGATCGGATGAATAAAGGTGGGGCACCGTAGGTTAGTCCAAGGACTCGTGGTGTTGTTGGCCAGAAGTGAGCCCTGCAGAGGAGCCTCCTAATCCTGCCTTGGCATTTGGGTTCAGATCATGACAGACTCCTTTCGTTTTGAACCCAGAGTCAAAGCGCGGCAGCTGCCTCGTCGATGAACCAGGAGAGAAGTTCCTTCTTCTGGAGGACCACCCTCGCAGCAGGGAGGATGGGGGAAGAAGAAGCAGTGGTTGAAGAGGGCGAGATAGTGCGGAATGCGAAGGGGGCGACGTCTTTCTCTTGGTAGTTGAAGTCTCGTCGATGACCTGTGCCTTTGCTGCTCCCGTGGTGACGTAGATAGCCCTCAATGATTTGTTCAGAAGGGGCAGGTAAATGAAATCCTGCACGGAGGAGGTTTGGGGGAGTCGTTCAGGCTGCTGACCAATACAGAAGACTCGTTGAGCATAGGGTGTTGGGGAAACAATGAACAGCAGTGGCCGTCAGGGCCCATTCCAAGGAGGAGGAGGTCAAAAGAGAATAGACTGCCCTCTGCTTGCAGTTCTAGTTCCGCATCCTGTGTTGCAACTCCCTTGTTCGTATGCTCTCCCTGCAACTTTGAATGCTGTTCTAACTCTGTCCTCGTATTCTCTCGCAGCTCCCTCCCTATCATTCACCAAGTGCTCATCCACAGGATACACTGCGAGCCCGCGTTTTCTCCTGAGACAGAAGGTACCAAGTGATACCCAGCACTCAACTTCGAAAGGAACTCGGTCTCTATCGCTTTGTAGTTGCTGTCGGCGTGGGATAAGGGAACGAGTCTCTCGTCCACGAAAAACAAATGAACCTTGGACCAGTCAATAGAATCGACCTCTTTGTGTTTAAGTACTCCCTTCCGAATACAGAAGGAAGGCTACCTCCAGAAACGCCAACAAAGAGTACCCCATTGCTGCTACCGATGACTTGTAGCTACAACCAGAATGTATGGATGTGCAAATGGAAACATGTTAGACACCTCAAGTATATTGTGCAGCAGAAACATGCAAATAACATGTTGGACAAATACCCTCAAAAGAACTCGTTAGCAAGTGATGTCTCCAAATCCTCTCCGTTTTTGAAGATGGTTGCAAAACCATTGAAACTTCCTGAGCAGGCATTTGCTGGGTTCATTTTCGTGGCAGATCGATACGAATTAGGATGGTACTTATAAATGAGTGCGAACTTTGAAATGCATGTATGGGATTATGCTATGCGTACTACGCAAGTGAATTTCAATAACATACGTGCATGTTGAGCTTGCGAGGAGTAAAATCATAGTCTCAAAATGAATTGACGATGGTATTTCTCGATTTGAGTAGAACATATGTGCGGTTTCGACTTTGGATCGTATTTTTAATTTAATATGAAAGGCTTTGTACGTGTAAACAGCATATTTGAACTGTTTTAACTTAAAGTTGTATCAAGTACCAGTATTTTATTGTATGTATAAAGTGGCCATCGGGGTCTGTTAATTAAATCTCAACTGTTCAGGTTGATATGGATTTAGAAGTTGAAGGAATTTTACATCTTTTTTTCGTTATTTTCATTTTTCAATACCTCATCCGATGGCATCCCTTTTGAAATTCCTTAGATGTACAACAGGTGTATATAAATTAAAATAGTAAGCAAAAGAAAAACTGGATGGGGGGCGATGAACTAAAAGACAAGTAGAGCAAAAGGCAAAACAAGAAAAAGGGCTAAATCAAAAAAATATGGGTGGGGTTGAGAATTGCAATAGCTTGTTATTATCATGGAGAGGGGAATATGTGGTATACTAAAACAGATTAAATACAATCTTTGTGGGAAAATGAAATATAACTTATATTGTAAGCGTCTGCTCTGGTCATTTTATTGCTTAACCATCACAAAACTTATATTCCCCCTCCCCCCCCCCCCCCCTCATTGCACGCATGTATTTGGATCAAATATAGGCTTAGAGCATCTGTGTAGATAATTCCTCGAAACATGTCGCGCTTCATAGACGACGATGATGAAACTGGGTTTTTTGGAGAACATCTCGAAGACGAAAAGAAAAGAAAGAAAGGAAAGGGACTCGAAGAGAAAAATGAGAAAAGGGGCTCCATAGAACATCTTCGATGTCAGTCATCGGCGATGAACCGGATGTAGAAGGAGACACTGACACTGGAGCAGGCGAAGAAAGAGAAACTAGAGAAAAGAGATTTTCGTGGAAGCAATTGTTTCAGAAAGAAACGGGGAAGGGAGAGGAGAAGAGAAAGGAGCGTCACAGAGGAGGACAAGAGGAAACAGGGGAAAGCATAGGAAGTGGAGGAAGGCATGGAGGGAGGGGAGACGAATGGGACCTTTGTACGCAACGCGAGGGTGAAGGAAAAGGAGAACCGGGGAATGTGAGGGACAACGTAGGTTCAGATGATCTGAGTGTAGGAGAAGAGGTAGAGGAGGGTGAAGGAGAAGGAGGGGAAGGAGAGGTGTTGGATGTAGGCATAGGACGGAGGCAACGTAGGGAGAGGCGGGAGGACGGTAGGGGGAGAGGGCGAAGGGAGGAGAAGGACTGGGACAAAAAGGGGAGCAAGACAGAGTGGAAGAAAGAAACATGGAAGAGAGGAAAGGGGAGGAGATGAGGAGAGGAAGCATACATCTCTCTGTTCGCTCCCCCTTCTCTCCCTCCTCTTCCTCCCCCTCCTCTTCCTCCCCTACCCCTTCTTACCTCCAGTCCTTTGACTCTCCCCTTCTCTCTCCCCAGGGTCCCTCCCCTTCTCTTCGTCCATATCATCTTCCCCCTCTTCTTCTGGGATCTCTCTCCAAGACATTCCCCTTCGTCCTCTGTCGGTTGGAATGGGAAGGGAAGACTCGGGGAGGGACGGAGTAAGGAAGAAAGAGATAGGAACGATCGTTGGAGAACGAAGGGGAGGGAAAAGCGGGGAGCGAAAAGGAAACAAGGAAACTCAGTAAGGATAAGTGAAAGAGTGAGGATGAGTGAGGACGGAGAGATGGGAGAGAAGGGAGAGGGAAGCAAAGCATTGGGAGAAGCAGTGTACGCAGATGCAGAGGTGGAGGGGGAGATAGAGGAAGAGGGGGAGGGAGAGGGAGAGGGCGGATATGAAGACGAAAGGATCAAGAGGAAGGGGTGTGTGGGGAGAGTGAAGAGAACGTGGAAAAGACACACGAAGCTGTTCTTCTTCATCATCGGTATTTCCATTGCAGCGACCACCATCTCACTCGTGATCTTCAACTTTACTAAGGAGTCAAAGGAGCACACTGTGCGCACACATGTCGAAGATACAGATGAGAACAATAACCACACCATCAGCAACAACATATCGTATGATGGCCACCTATTTGGACATTTGAATGATCATAGGTGTGAGAACAACAACACAAACGGACCGATTGAACAGCGCACAGGTTTAGTTCCGATAGACCACGAACGCACTAGTGTGATTGAACACGCAGATCCCATTCCCATCGGTCGAATGACAGAGGAGAGAGAGCGGGGAGGGGAAGGGGAAGGGGGAGGGGAAGAAGGAGGGGGAGGGGAAGAAGGAGGGGAAGGGGGAGGGAAGAAGGAAGTGAGACAAGAGAAGAAGAAAGCGGAAGGGGGGGGGAGAGGAAATAGAAGGAGAAGGAGACAGGGTCCTGGGAACAAGGGTAGAAACCACCCACCCCTTCAACGCCCTCTCCTATTCCCTCTCCTCTCTTCCCTTTGTGATTTTCTCCTCACTCGCCTCCGTCTCCTCCTTCTCCTCCTTCTCTTCCCTCTCCTCTTCTCCCACCAGTTTTCGTTTGTCCCCACTCCTATGGTCCCACCCCCATCGTCGTTCTCCGTGTCTTCCTCTCTATTTCCCTTTCTTTCAGTCTCCAAGATATGGGGTTATGGCTCCTCTCCCTCCAACTCCCTCTTGGTCGACCCCTCCCTCCTCTCCTCTCTCTTTATCTCTCGCTCACTCATGGAGGAAACATCATTTGTACCATCGACAGGAGGGCTGGGGGGAACAGGAGCGATGGGAGCAGGAGGGGACGTGTCTTTGTCTGTCTCTGACCCTGGTTCCGCCCACCTCCAGATGCTCCACTCTCCCTTCTTCGCTGTTGACGAACCACCGACACACCTCTTTCGCAGACGCCCCATCTCCCCTTCCTCCTCTGTACCCTCTCCCTTCTCTCCCTCTGCATCCTCTCCTAGTTCCTCCCTCTGCAGTTCTTCATTGTCCCTCTGTTCCTCCGCCTCTATCCGTTCACTTTTCCCCCACTCTCCCCTCTCTTTCACACAAGGGTTGTCGGTGATCCCCTCTCCTCTGCAGGCCTCTTCTCTGATTCAGAGAGGGAGGGAGGGGAGCATGACGGCGAACCGCACGACAACGCCGGGGATAGAGACGGTAAGGACGAGGGGAGAGAGAAAGAGAGAGGGGGAGGGAAAGAGAGAGGGAAGATGTAAGGGCGTTGGTGGGGTACTACTGGCACTTGGAGTATTTAAACATGAAGGAGGATGAGGGGTGGGTCGACCTAGGATCGAAGATGGAGCAGGAGAGGGAGAGGCAGTGGGTGGAGCGGGAGAGCAGGCGAAGTCCTTGTGGATTTCCTCCTTCTCTCTCTTCCGAATGTATGTCTGCGTCTCCTCTCTCCTCCTGGTTTCTTTTCCTGCTCCTGAGGCAGGCAGAGTGGAGGGGGCAGAGGGAAGAGGGAGATCAGCGGAAGGAGTGCACGGTGGAGTGGGAAGTAGGGTGGGGGGTGGAGTGGGAAGTGTATTTGTGGAGAGCACAGGCTTGGTGGGTCGGTCCACTGTGAGCAAGTGGGAGGTGGTTCAGGAAGAGGAAGTGAAGGGGGTGGGTGAACCCGAAGCCCACCCCTCCTCCCCCTCCTCCCCCTCTGCCTCCTCCTCTCCTAATGCTCCCTCCCTTTCTCTCAATTTGAGTATATCTGTTCCCCTCGGTTCTTCGTTATTTGGAGAGGGGAGTACAGTGGTGGGGAAGGACATCGTGTGCCTCACCTGGAGGGATGGAGTAGGCATTGTCCTCGACCCCTACCTTAGGCTCAAGCACTCCTTCCCCCTCGCCATAGCTCCCCTCTCTCCCCTTGCCCTACCTCCCTCTGCCTCCTCCTCTGTCGCATCATCCTCCTCAATTCCGTCCTCCTCTCCCTTTCCGATTGAGGGTTGGGGGTTGACGTATCTCCCTTATTCCGCTCTCTTCTCTCCTCACCAGCCCCCCCTCCTCCTCTGCGACGGCCCCCTCCTCCTCATCATCGTCTGGGTTTGCTCCCTCTCCCTCCTCCGCCTTCCCTTCCCCGTCCCCCTTCTCTTCCCCTGCACCTACTGGGATCGGTGCAATAGACGCTAGGACTGAGCGAAGGGAAGCCAGGAGGTTGGAGAGAGAACAAGTGGCGACGAGGGCGAGGGAGCAGAGGGAGCTGAGGGAAGAACTCAAGAGACAGGAGAAGGAGAGGAAAAGGGCGGGAATGAGAGTGAACACTTTGTCTTCTTCCACTTCGTCTTCTTCCACTCTGTCATCTTCGGGTGTGGATTCGGTGGAAGAGAGAACGACGGAGATGGGGGACGTGAGCAGAGGTAGGCGTAGGAGGGTGGGGAGGTCGGGGGAGGGAGGACTGATGGTGGTATCTGATGGAACAGATCGACTCTTCTTCGTAGTCCCTCCCCTGCCCTCCGACCCTTCCCTTGTCCTCTCCTCTCAGCCCAATACATCTTCTCCTTCACACTCCCCTATCTCCCCTTCCCCTTCCCCTTCCCCCTCTTCTTCCCCTTGGCCTCCTCAGCTCCCTCTGCGTCGTTGTTTTCTTCGCTGTCCTCTCTTTCTTCTCTTTCTTCCCCCTCCGCGAACCCCCTAGGCTTAGTGAAGACAATAGAAGTGACGGAGTGGAAGGAGAGCGGTGGAGCAGTGCACCGACACCGAGTGTTCGGAATAAACGAACTGGAGTACGTCGACGGCCTTATATATGCGAACGTTTGGATGCAGAACAGGATCATCGCGATCCACCCTCTTTCAGGAGTCGTCCTTAAGCAGGTACTCCCTCTCTCACTCCCTCTCTATTTCCTCTTTCCCCCTCTGTGTTCCCTCCGTTACATATTCCGTTTTCTTCCTTCTCCATCTTTTTTCCTTGTTTTGTTTGCATGTGTGTATGTCTCTCTTCCCCACACGCGTTTGAATCCCTTGGTTTTCCCGCCTCTTTGCTTTCGTGAGGTGCAATTTAGCCCAGATAGGACGTCCCTAACTGTTTCTTTCCTTGGTTGACTATGGGGATATGGCTGTTCTTCTGTGCATCGCATACTGTGCTACATCGTCTTTTACGTTGTCTTTTACACTGTCTTTTAAATCATCTTCTCTTTTCCTTGTTTCCTTGAATTTTCTTTCAAATATCTTAAGTCTTATCGATTATGTACATATATTACTATAGCTATACGCATTTGGTCGTTGGTTCGGTTTACGGTTCTTATCAATATGTCAAACTTAGATTCGGCTTGTGAATCTGCTTTTCATATCAATGCAGCTAAGAGCTGCCTTTAAAATTGGCTCATCCCATTTTAAGTTTAGTTTTTGTAACCGATTCGATTTCAAATATTTAAAATATAATAAAGCACTTCAGAGCACTCTGACTTAATCAATTCTATGCTAATTGGCTAACTTTTCTAACGCAGATCAACGCGTCTCGACGGCAACAACACCTCACACAGATCTGGCGCCCACTTTGGAGGAGGACGAGGAGCTGTCCGACTTTAGCTACGGCTGCGCACCGCTCAAGCAGATTGAGCACAACATAAGCGCTCTGCTGCGCGGCGATTTGCCTCTGATGGGTCCGGTCAATGGATGCAGTGCAGCTGCCTCTGCTGCTGCTTCTGCCGCAGCCACTGCTTCTGCTGCTGCTGCTGCTGCTGCTGCCGCTGCCGCAGCTGAGCTGCATGCGAAGCGCGTGCTGGAGTTCCGTCCGGGCGTGCACAAGCCGGAGAGTGCCAAGCGAGATGCTGCTGTCGCGGAACGTTGTTGGCTTTGGGCCGCTAAAGCCACCGTCGCCGCCCAGTCTCAATCCGGACATGTTTGACTATGATGCACCGCTGCCGCCCTCACCCATTGAGTCAGCAAGCCGTTGGAGCTGCCGAGCAACTCACAG
>JAWNMU010000150.1:0-66980 GCA_035043665.1 Drosophila quasianomalipes | reverse complement strand
GAAACAGCGTGGAGGAGAGGGGCGAAGGGAAGAGAGGAAGAGGGGGAGGCGTAGGGGGAGAGGGGAGTGAAGAGGAGAGCGAAGAAGAGAGGATAACGAGAGAAGGAGGAGGAGGAGGAGGAGGAGGAGGAGGAAGAGGAGGAGGACGAGGGGATGGAAGAGGGGAAATATGATGAAGGGGAGGAAAAGGAACAGGAGGCGGAGGAGGGAATTGGAGCGAAAGAAGAGAGGAAGAAGGCGAGGGAGGGAGAGAGAGAGGGGAGGGAGAGGAAAAGGGGGAAGGAGAGGGAGAGGGAGAGGGAGAGGGAGAGTGAGATGGAAAGGGAGAGGGAGAGGGAGAGGGGAGGGAGAGGGGGAGGGAGAGGGTGAGGGAAAAGGAGAAAATCTGAGTGCAGAAGAGACGGAGGACAAAGATGAAGGAGAAGAAGAAGAAGAAGAAGAAGAAGAAGAAGGAGAAGAAGAAGAAGAAGAAGAAGAGAAGCAGGAGGAGACAGAAGAGGAGGGTACGCAGAGGAGAAAGAGGAGGAAGGGGGGAATATATGGACCCGATTGAGAGGGCAGATAGAGGACTACTCCCAATGACTCCTCCTTAAAGCGTCAATCTCAGACACTTCCTTACTGTCCTTTCCCTTTCCCTTCCTCTTCCCCTTCCTCTTCCCCTTCTCCCTTCTTCTTCCATTTCCCCTCCTCCTTCTCCTTCTCCTTCTCCTTCTCCGTGAGCCCTTCTATCTTCCGCTCCCGCTTCTCGCCCTTTCCCATCTCCTTTCCTTTCCCCCGTTCCTCCTTCTACATCGAGTACCTCTGCTCCTAATCGCCTCTTTCTGTTTTCTTCCTCACTCCTACTTCGACTCCCACTCCTACTTCGACTCCCACGCCTACTTCGACTCCCTCGCCTACTCCCACTCCTACTCCTACTCCCAGATCTATTCGGCACACACATTCCCTCCCTCCCTCTCCTTCACTTGATCTTCCTCCACGTTCAAACTCTCACCCTCTCCACACACATCCCCGTCCTTCATCCGCATATTACTCATCCTTCCGCCCTTCGCCTTTCCCGTACTTCCCTCCACGCTTCCCTCATTTTCTCCTCTTACGTTGACATTAACAGTTACGGTCGGAGATTTTAATGACTTTGCACTCTCCCTCTGCTCCTCTTCCTTTCCCACTTCGTCCACTTGACTCCCACTCAAATGACCTTCTGGTATGATACGTATTCGAACAACCTTCTGCTTGCTTCTGTGACCTATCGTCGCTCATTCCTCTTGCCGTGATGAACGTCAAAGAGTAACTCCCTGCGCGAAAAACAGCCTAGCCGGTTATCTAATCGAACAGAGCCTACTCACACACAAAATAACGATTTACCAAATTACATGTTCACATATTAGTTTTAATATGCATTCTCTCACGTCATACATACAAATAACTCTGCAATATCCGTTATCACTTGAATAAATGGTGCTTAAAAATTTCACTTTACAAAAATAGAAATATCAGATTCTGATCTTCAAGCAGGGCGCTAAAAGCACAAACTAACTATAAATCGAACATATAAAATCACAAATATGTACATATCTTTCACTCTCGCTAACGTTTTAATTCAATAAGCGTAATCAACCTATCTTTAATAAGTTATACACAAGGGTAATCTCCCCCAATTCCCCCCTTTCAATTTCACCACAATTCTTACTAAGAAAAATATCAAAAACAGCCGTTGCCATCGTTTCAAATGACCGTACTTACAAAATACATCCATGCTAAAAAAACACACACACCCGCGCAATATAACTCTTTTCGCATCGTCATACCCTACATGCAAAGTAGTGCCTTTTTTTGCTCACAGATATCGCATATCTGATTCACCGAATCAGATTTGAATGCTCTCGCACTCGAAAGTATACATTTAGTGAGCTCTGAATCACACTAAACACTCAACGGTGCACACAAAACATCGCTGAAATACACCGAGGAGTTAGAAGCGAATGTGTTTGTCCTACTGTACAAACTATACATACATTTACACCGCCATGGCTATCTGTTTTTCTTTATTTAGCAAATTCTTTTAATCCGATATATATGTCTAATCACATACGTACTCATATAAACATTCTCTCTTTCACGTCCCCTTTTACTAGTCTACTCTGTTATATACCACCACTCGGCCATTGTCTATTGGGAATATGAAACATACGCACTGCCACAGTAGTTCTGTATTCAGATGTCAACACAAAATACTAGAGCGTTATTTGTGGCGTTGAATCATGCATACATGCATCTTTTTACAGACACATGGAGAACAAAGATACAATACGTGAAACTGCACAGGAGAGTTATCATATAAACATATATCATCATCCGTAAAACGATTCTATACAATAAACATGCATTTCAACACATTCCATGAGAGATAATTCCAATTATTGCTCACATTTTTTAGAACGCTAAAATAAAGAACGATTACGAGGACGCCTAAATAAAGAATACAACCCATAGTCAGTAAACAAAAACAGAAGTATTTGCCTATTTTCTTGTTACCTCGCAAAACACCACCATGCCATACTACCTGCAAACAACGACTCAATTCCTTTGAGTTTTGAGCAAAAAAAAGTGTTCCGCTCAATTTGAGACCGAAGAGGGAGAGGAGATTTGGAACAACAACAATACACTTTTCTTCTGAATCATCATGGTAAGTATTTTACAACTGACTTATCCAAACTGTAGTCATGCATAAATCCTCATATCCACGTACACTTTTTTTTTTCTTTCTTGATGTTCAGTCGCTTTGCGTTGTTGCTAATACTGGATCACATCTGTGTTTCTTTTGATTTGATTCTACAGGCAAAGTCTAGCGAACAGAAAGCTGTTAAGCACCACGCAAAGCTGCAATACTACTATCCCAGAATTATCCTCGGACTCACGGTAAGAAATCCTCCACAACCTATTCGAGTAAATGTTATGCACTGCATTCTCTAATTTCCGTCTTTCCTTCTCAATCAATCAATCATCGCTTGTACCATAGGCTTTCTATCTGTTGGTGCGTGTTATATACCGTTGGGAGTCATTTACATCGAAGACCTTCGTGGGATTCTCCATCCTGACGATAATAAACGTGTATGCGTCGAACACTATCTTGAGATTGCTTGCTAACTTGCACCCCAAGTCTTCGTATGAGTACTGGCAAGACATCCTGTACATCAACTGGTTCGTTCAGTTCACCTCTTGCTACTCAGAGAAGTTCTGGTACACGTATCTCATCATCCCCGCATACTTCATCTACAAGTACAAGCAGACCGTGCTGAACTTGATCTCAATGTTCTTCCCTGCTCAGCAACCTCAGTTCCCCCAACAACAAGACCAGGTCCAGTCCAGCGAGGCACAAAAGAAAAAGACCAAGATCAAGGTCGTTCGTCGCTAAACGATTCCCACAGACGGGACGGGAGGCTTTATCGAGCTAGTTAGTTATTTGAATGTAATTAACAATTACTGCCTTAGTGCGCATATGCTCTATTGTATATAAATATATCAACGTGTATTTCTATATCGTTCTGCTGTATCTGTTTCCAGTGAAATAAACAGGTGCTAGAGTTTAATTGAACGAAAACCATCAACAATCAGCGCACGATTTATTTATGTTATCTATAAGTGCGCTGTATATTGTTCTTCATTCATCTTACGCTATCCGAAACATAACATCAGGCACTAGCAATCAATCATTTGAGCAACGAGGGAGGAGATACAAAAAAAAAGTGAGCAGTAGATTTTAGTCCGAGTTTTATTCAAGACAAATTAAATAACGACTGTACGAACAGCCAGTAAAAACTAAAGGAAGATTCACCCTTACTACAAAAGGGGAACGATGAAAATAAACTACACACTATACACAAGACGATGCGACGAAATTAGAACTCGTATCCAGGCTGCTGGTTGAGGAGAAGGTTGAAGCGCTTCTTCAACTCAATCCTCTGCTTGGAGAACTGGTCATCGGGAGAGAAACGAGCTAAACAGTCAATAACAGACATGCACGTAATAAAATATCAATCCCATCATATAATGTACTCGGGTTAGCTATCTAGATTATTCTCTTCTACATCTTAAGTTTGTACATATTCCATACTCAATCAGACAAACAGGGGAAATATAGGCATTTTCCTCAGATAATAGCTTACCAGGGTGAGCAGAGCGGGTGACAACCTTCTCTCCGTTAACCTCAACAACCTTCTTCAAGGTGTAGAGGCCAGTCTCTTCACATTTCCTATAAACAAAAGAAGAAGAACGCATGGAGATGGGACAATACATATTAGATTCATATTATACATCAGGTCCACATGTTTTACGATAAAAAATGGTCAGTAATATGAACAACATATTAAAATCCAATTCTGTTTATATATACTTACATCAAGTGCATTGCTTCTTCTAGTTTTCAAGGAAGTATCCTCGTGTAATTGTACTCTTGATTTTTCTCTTCCCAAGAGCAAAAAAATCGTATACTTAAAGTAAACATACTTATGAATAAGCCAGACCTGTATTATCAATTATTCAAAATGAATATATTTTTTGGGAAAGTTCGGTCCTACTGGGCCAAAAACAAGAAAGAAATGAAAGAGTATTGAAGAATGAGACCTATTTTCATTTGCATTTACTTTTTCGTACAGCATTCTATTATCATTCATATACATCAGTTTCCTTCTGATTGCTCATAAATCTTGCTTTATTTTTCCTAAATTTCCTTTCCTCCCCTTTTTTTTTTTTCCTGATTTTGCTGTTTTAGGTATCCTTCCTTTGGCACACTCGCAAGCCATCTATGTCTGACGAAAATATACAACAACAGGCGGAGATCCGTGATCAGGATGAGGATCAGCAACAGACACGAATTCTGAAGGACCTGCTGCTATGCAGCAAATCACGAAAGCTTTAACGCAGTCTTCTAAAAAGAAAATAACAGTGAAAGTAAGCTGCATGCAGCTGAAAATCAGTTGACCTGGGAAATTACCGTTTACGAATGCAATCAATCGGTTTTATGCCACTAGTATTATGCTTTTAGAGTCACTATATATCCCCCTTTAGTTTACAGAGTTAATATATCATGCATCTGTTCATTACTCATCTTAATTTTTCCCGCAAACAGCTAGTAATTGTTTCTTATTTTTCTACGTTGGTGCGCTCATTCAATTTTTCATTCGCTCTAACTTGTTTCTCGACTTATTTTCTTGCTTGTCCAGGTCGGTATGGTTGGAGACAGCCAGATCGGAAAGACGAGTTTGATGGTCAAGTATGTGGAGGGAAGCTTCAACGAAGACTACGTGCAGACTCTGGGTAGGTGTATTTGTCTACTCTTGCGGCCCTAGTTCTGCTTTTACTTCTTTCTTTTCCTCACACTAATTTATTTATTCCAAGTATTTTCTGCTACTCTATTGACAAACATACGCAGTTTGTTTCGTTTGGCTTATTGTGCACATGCAGTCTGTATCGAATATTGCTATTTTTTACGTGTGCTGTGCGTTTTTTCTCGGTTTTTCTTGGTTTCTGTTTGTTTATGTTTGTTTCTATTTGTTTCTGTTTGTTTTTGTTTGTCTTTTTGTCTGGTATTTTATCTTTTTTCTTTTCCTGTCTTTTTCATTTGTTTAAAAAAGGACGCGACTTGAATGCTTGATTTTATACTCTTAATTTGAGGTGATGAGTTTTATTTAACACTACATTTTGAACTTGAATGTATGCTCTGCCTTGTCCATACGAAATTCTCTCCCCTTCCCCTCCCTCTTTCTACCCCCGCCCCCTTCCTTCTCACCCTGTCGTTCAGTGTTCCTTTTCCCGTCCTCTTTTTCTGTTTGTCTCTCCCCCTCTCCACCTTCCCCGCATCCCCCACGTCCCTCCTCCCCCCTCATCCCCCTCATCCCCCTCATCCCCCTCATCCCCTCATCCCCCTCATCCCCCTCATCCCCCTCATCCCCCGCATCTCCCTCTCCCTCACTTCCTTCTACTCAACTACACCTTCCCAGGTGTGAACTTCATGCAGAAGACGATCCAACTGAAGAACACAGACATAACATTCACAATTTGGGATTTGGGAGGTCAAAAAGAGTACCTCCACATGCTTCCACTCGTCTGCAACGATGCAGTTGCCCTTCTCTTTATGTTTGACTTGTCCAGGAAGTCCACCCTCACCTCGGTCAAGAACTGGTACAAGCAGGCGAGGACTCTGAAGCAAGACCGCGCCCCCTTTCCTTGTTGGAACAAAGTACGATTACTTCGCACAGATGAAGGAGGAGGAGAAGGAGGAAATCACGCTCAGGCTAGGAGGTTCGCCAAGGCCATGAAGGCTCCCCGATCATTCTGCTCAGCGTCACACTCTATCAACATCCACAAGATTTTCAAAATCGTTCTCAGCAAAATATTTGACATCAAGTGCAACGTAGAAAGATAGAGACGATCGGAGACCCTATCATCGAGTACTAAACAGGGCGAGGAAAGAAGCAGGGAAAGAGGGGTCGCGGAGGGAGCGAAAGAAGGGAAGAGGGAGGGAGAGGAAGGAAAGAAGGAGGAAATAGAAGCGGATATAGAGGGTTGCGTTGATTTGGTCAAAGGTTTCATCATCGAATATTGAGGAGGAAGAAGGAGGGAGAAAGAGGAGGGAGAGAAAGAGACAGGTAGACGAATGAGGGAGAAGGGAGAAGGGAGAAGGAGAGAGGGAGAAGGGAGAAGGGAGAAGGGAGAAGGGAGAAGGAGAAGGGAGAAGGAGAAGGGAGAAGGGAGAAGGAGAAGGGAGAAGGAGAAGGGAGAAGGGACAAGGACAAGGGAGAAACAGAAAGATGAGGCAGTTACTAGAGGTAAGAGGGATTTTTTTGTATAGAATAGTGAGGCAAGGGAAGGAGAGGAGGATAAAAGATAGAGGCAGAGAAGAGGAGAGGGGAAGAGAGAGGGAAGAGTGACAGGTGCGTACAAAAGAGGGGAAGGGAGAGGGAAAGGGATTGAAGGGGAGAAAGGAAAAGGAAAAGGAAAGGAAAGGAAAAGGAAAGGAAAGGAAAAGGAAAAGGAAAGGAAAAGGAAAGGAAAGGAAAGGAAAGGAAAAGGAAAAGGAAAGGAAAGGAAAGGAAAAGGAAAAGGAAAAGGAAAAGGAAAGGAAAAGGAAAAGGAAAGGAAAGAGGAAGGGAAAGGGAAAGGAAAGGAAAGGAAAGGAAGTGGAGGAAAGAGAAAGATTACAAGGGAGACTACAAGAGCAAAAGAAACGCAAATGGGACTGATGTTATATGTACATGTGAATGATGAAGAGAAGGGAGGAAGAAGAGAGAGAGAGGAAGAGGAAGAGAGAGAGAAAGAGAGAGAAAGGAGAAGGAGAAAGGAAGAGACGGAGTGAGAAGAGGAAGGGAGGGCAGGAGAAAGGGAAGGGAAAAGAGGAAGAAAGGAAGAGAAAAGAGGAGGAAAGGAAGAGATATGAGAGAAAGGACAATGCTCGTTTTTGAAAATATGAAAGAGCCTACGATCCTATCATCGAACCTCGATGGAAATATGATTGATTCAGTGGATCGCTCACCACAATATGCACCCAAACTCATTAATTCCATCGTCTTTTCCTCTTCTTGCCCCCTTTCTCTTTCTTCTTCCTCTTCTTCCTCTTCTTCCTCTTCTCTTTCCACTCCAGCCCTACCCCTTCTTCGTTCCCTCCTCTTGCTCCTTTACCTACCCACTCTTCTCTCTCTCCTTCTTTTCCTCTTTCTTTCATCTCCATATCCACCCCCTCCGTTGTGTTTCCTACGCACATGGCTATGTGTTTGTCTGTATGCTGTTGACTGAACTCATGGTAGAATGGAGTTGTTGGGGACAAGAGGGTGGGAGGGGGAGAGAAAGGGAGAGGAGGGGGAAGGGAGGGGAGGGGGAGGGAGAGAGGGAAGGAGAGGGAAGGAGAGGGAAGAAGGGGGAAGAAGTGGGGAGGGGAGAGATATACGAGCGATATCAATCCTATTTCTTTATTTCTTATTGTAGAGTTTTTTTTCCTTTTCCTTCATTGCCTTTTCACCCTCCCTTTCTTTTTCTTTTTCTTTTTCTTTTCCTTTTTTCTTTCGTCTCCTTTTCAAATCTCATCTCTCTTTACTTCGCCTTCCCCTTTGCTTATTTGGTTCCTCTTTCTAAGCTCTTTCTTCTTTCTCAGCTCTTTCCTCTTTCTTCTGTTATCCCTCCCCTTCTTTCCCCCCTCGCCTTCCTCTCCCTCCTTCCTCTCCTTCCTCTTCTTCTCCTTCCTCTTCTTCTTCTCCTTCCTCTCCTGCTTCTCCTTCCTCTCATTCCTATTCGACGAATGAGTTGAACAACACTCCGCCCTTTTATTTTTGTTTTTCCATTTCCCTGCCGTTCTTTCCCTCTTCTGGTCTTTTCTTCTTACTCAGCCTGATCTTTTCCTTCGCTCCCCTTTGTCTTATCTTTCTTTCTCTCTTTCTCCCTTCTCTCTTTCTCCCTTTCTCTCTTTCTCTCTTTCTTCCGTTCTTCCTTTCCTCCTTTCTTCCGTTCTTTCCTTTACCCTTTCTTCTCGCTCCTTCCCCTTATGTGTTTTCTTTTTTGCGTCTTTGCTTTCCTTTTCGCATCTTTCCTAATTTCTTCCCTTCCCTTCCCTTCCCTTCCCATCTCCTCCCTTCCCTCCCCTTCCCTTCTCTTCCCTCCCCTTCTCTTCTCTTCTCTTCCCCCCTCCCCTTTTTTTTTGTTTGTTTCTTTTTTGTTTTTTTCCTTTCCTTTCCTTTCCTTTCCTTTCCTTTCCTTTTCTTCGCTTTGCTTTTCTCTCCCTTTCTTTGCGTTGTTTCCATCTCTTCCATATTAGGTCCCATTTCATTCAATATTCTTTATTCAATATTCTTTATTCAATATTCTTTATTCTTTTCTTTTCTTTTCTTTCTCCTTTTTTTCTATTTGCTACGTATAGTAATTTTTCCCCTTTTCCTTAGGTTGTCTGATTTTTAGCTTTTACTTTGATGTTCATTGTTTGACTTTCATTGCCGTGTCTTTGTTGTTTTTTATCTGTTGCACTATTTGTCCCTTATCGTTTCGTATGGTTGTTTTAAGTCGTTCAGTTTTCTTTTTTTAATTTGTTTTTGTTTCCTCCTCGGCCCATTAACCAATTATGGTAGTAGCCGTTTGTTGTAGTCGACTGGCCCTGCGTAGTAGTAGTTCATATCTCAACGCATGTGCATTCATATTTCAGATCACATTTCACATCATAAACAGTATTTTTTAGTGAGAGTATCGCTTCCTCGATAATAATCCAGTTAGTTAGTATTCAATTTAGTAGTATTTCGTGTCTAGTGCTTGCTCTGCTGTCTCTTTGATGGTGATGCCATTCCTCTTGGACAGAAATACCCTGGAATAATCATTCGCCATGAGTTTATCAAAAATGATGATATACCATAACTCCTGCAGTAAACACATGTCTTCTCTTTACAACGTACACACAGCTGGCATCTCCTCCACACACCTATTGCGCATTATGCACTTTCCACGCACTGATGTTTCTTCGTAATTGGTATACATCTATATACATAAGAATGGTGCCGATGGTGTTGAGATGGTGTTGATGGCGTCGAACCGACGCTGCTGGCGATACGGACGCTGTTTAACACACACCAACAACTACTAACATCGACAAAAACCAACCACCGACACAGGTACAGACTCCACTTCCCCACTTATCCCTTACTTCTTCATCCATCACTCTCAAATGCCTTGCTGTGTTATGTTATGTTATGTTTTGTTTTGTTTTGTTATGTTATGTTTTGTTTTGTTTTGTTTTGGTTTGGTTCTACTCTTTTCTTTTCATTAATTTAATTCGATTTATTTAATTCAATTCAATTTGATTTCGTTTCTTTCACTTTTTTTTTTTTTTTCTTAAATACAGATACATACTAGAATGCTTATATGATATAGCAGTAGAAAACAAATGCGTTAACATATTCAGAGCTTGTTGATATCCTTTTAGAGATACACAGAGTTGCAACATGGGAAGATGAGGAGATTAAATTGGCCTACATCAATCAGGATTGGTTATCAGAGCTTAGGGTTTGCGTCGTAAAATAAAGCCAACGGGGAAAGGGAAGGGGAGGAGAAGGGGATGAGGAGGAGGAGGGAGTGAGAGGGGAAAGAGACAAGGAAAGTAAAGGGAAGAGGCAGAGGAAGCTGGAGGAAAAAGACGGGAAAGGGCAGGAGGAGAGAGGAAGAGAGAAGCTGAGACGGGAGGGGTGCAGCTGGGTAATGGAGAAGGAGGAAGAAAAGAGAGAAAGGGGGGAAAGGAGGGAAAGAAAGGTGAGACAGGGCTTGCGAACGCACTGCCGAAACAACAAACGAGATACTAAGGAAGAAAGAAGAGACAGCAAGGAACATAGCAGCGGACCTTTCCCCGCAATGCGGCGGAGAACCAATCGGAGCATGCGTGCACTGCCTCCTACCCCGCTTTCCGCTAGTATCCAATCAGACACACACACACACACGCACATACGGAAACCGACATTACGTGCATGTACTTTGCAAGTGGGTTATTACAACATCATTCTTTCTAATTGCGCAGTAATATATCCCAGCCCGTGATCTTCCTCTCCAACCCTCTCACCCCTAGGCTGTTGCACGGGCAAAGCGGCAGCGATCGGCTCAGGAATAGCGGGGGCAGGCTGAGGAGGCAGTTGAGCATCGAGTGGCTGAGCGGGAGGCTGCGCTTGCTGAGCGGGAGTCTCCGCTTCCTGCGCAGGTTCAACAGAGATGGGCTGAGTCTCTTGCCTCGCATTACGCTTCTTACGCTTCAGGATGGCCTGTGGGTTGATTTGCTGTGTGGGGTTCACAGCTAGAAGCTGATCCGCGTCTTTGAGTAACTGAACATGCGAAACTACACCTGCCTTGTACGCCTCGATCATATCTTCCATAAACACATCTCCTCTGCACAAAGCCACAACCCAAGATGCACAGGTATGTGCATTTAATACACATGCCAACGAAGCGTCAAATGCGCACACATGTGCATTCGCATATACACACATATATATATATATATAGAACATGTACACATGCAGTCACGCGTGTACATGTATGTAAAATAAAGCCAGAGGAATAGTTAGCGTATCCATGCGCATACACTGTAGTCTAGTAGGCCTGGGAAACATACGCGATGAACGCACATATATACATGCATGTGCGTATACACATACATACATGCATGTGCCCATACGCATACATGCAGATCATACACACTGATAAAGCCTACATGCATTCAAGTACAAAGCGTAGTATGCAAGCACACAGGTGAGCCAACAAACACTCATTACTTACCTCAACGTTGAAATATCTCCGATTATTCCTAGGTGGGATCTCGCTCTGCGGAAGAAAAAATAACATTCGAGTACAGCATATACACACCATGCAAATATATCAAGCACACATCAGGCGAGTAGTACCAACACACTATAAGATACACATACAACACACAGAGATCACGCCATAGAAGAATCCACAGGATTTCCATCGATGTTCTACAGCTCGAACTGCACATGAAGAGTACACGTTTGTGCAGATCGCGTGGCTGTAAAAGATTTAAAAACAAACGAGAAGCGAAAGGAGAAAGAGAGTTGCTCGATATTGATCTGCAACGAGGTATGGATGCAAAATATACACTAAGTAGCGCAGGCACCATGCCCAAAACACCGCATTCACTGTCATCACAAGGAAAGCTTTGAGCTAAACAACAGTACCTGGTGAGAGACACGTTGAGTCTCTTTTTTTCCTTCAAAAAACCAACGGAGCAGTTCTTGTTCGACCTCACCATCGTCATCAAAATCACCTCCTTTTCTGTTGCATATGCAATGTACACACGCACACACACACAACAAATACACGACAGACATATATGCAGATTAAACGGATACACAGCAGAATAGCACACGAAATACACACACCCAACGTACGCATATGAAGTCACATACACGCACACACACACACACAAACACTGCCAGATCATGAGCTTTCCGCTTCACATCTTGAGGTTCGAAACTTTAGCATTTGCTCGTTTCCTCCACTCGTTCTCCGCCTCTTCCTCTTCCCTGCCTACCTTGTCCTTGAAAACTGTCGACTGTTCCAACGTCCAAGTCGTAGGAAAGGGCGGAGTAGGACGTCTTGAGGCGCCTCTGAATGAGAGTGGACTTTAGCACCAATCGAGGCAGAATACGCACACACATATGCATATATATACATGCGTGTATACAACGTATAGGTGTATGCATATACATTTACGCGTATATTCAGACACATAGACATATAGATACGTGAGCATATAGACACAGACATACAGGAGAATTCACATTTAGTTTACACTGATAAATAAAACAACGCTATTGATATTACTATTGGTAAACATGATGAATCTTTAACGTTTCCGTTCTGCTCGTTGTACTCTTCGCATTGCTCTTCCTCTTTTTTTATCCTACGTCAATGAATAACCCTGGTTTCTTACCTGAAGGCGATACGGGGTAATTACTCCTATCTGACTGAGACTTACTCCCTGGGAGAGAAGAAGACTGATGTACACCATCAACAGATCGACCTCCTTTTTATTTGACCTAGACATGGATTCTCCCTCCTTCGGTATGAGTGATGACCCCAAATGACAACACGACAGAGGACATATAGATCATGCATACAGACGCGTCAAACAGAATTGTATCTACTGCTTCGACTCCTGATATCTTTCGTTCCGTTACATGTGCAGACATACATGCACGCAATCAGAAACACATGTTCATCTGCGACGCTGCCTTACCTGTGGATCCTCAGGGTACTGGCCCTCAGTATCTACAAACACGACCGCCTTCTCAGTGAACGAGTGTGATTTCACGGACTCAAAGTGGGCC
Organism: Drosophila quasianomalipes; assembly: GCA_035043665.1. Taxonomy (NCBI): domain Eukaryota; kingdom Metazoa; phylum Arthropoda; class Insecta; order Diptera; family Drosophilidae; genus Drosophila; species Drosophila quasianomalipes. The sequence continues at coordinate 54,117 of JAWNMU010000150.1, read as the reverse complement.
AGTCTCCTGCTTGCGTTCTGAGCGACAGTTTCGTTTTGTAGTTAGCGTTACACGCAAACAAACGACGCACACGTATCCACATATTTATACTCATACATCAGTGGGTAATAAAAGATGGAGGGCGACACATAGCCGTGCATTGAAAGTTCGAAATCTAAAGACCAGTATTATGATATTCCGTATTACAGTGCACTGATTGCCATGCATCAGTCGAATTCAAACTTACCGATTCGTGGGAGATGAGCTTGCCGTGATAGAGTTGGTTGTTCGGAAAGTGAACGATGTCTTCCGCCATTCTGTACTGAGTGTTGAGCATAGTCACTGCGTTCTGCATGCTGGGGGGCATAAGGGGCATGTACACTTCCGAGACGACTGACTTTTCGAAGTCATTGTGGATGAGTCGTTCAAACATCGAGATGTGGTATCCGTACCTCTCGGACCCTCCGATGCTGTTGATGGGAGAGAGCTGTTGGTGGTCCCCTGCAAGGATGATTTTCTTCGTCTTCACCACTGCAGACCATGCATCCACCTCAGATGCCAGACTAGCCTCGTCAAGAATTAACGCTCCGTAGGGAGTAGTTCTCTTGTCTAGTCTTGTCCCAGTGCACGTCGAGAAGGTTGCCTTGGGGACCGCTCTTCGCAGTGCATAGTCATATTCGACTACCTCGGAGGTTTCGTAGGCACCTCGTCGATTTGCTGTTAAGGCATACATGTTGTACGAGGGGTCCCGATCGTTGTCCCGAATCAGAGTGCGCGAGAGTTGCAATGATTTAAATGCTGTGAATCAAACACCAAGATGCATCGAAGATAACAAGATACATAGAAAATATCCACATATACACACATACACATCCACAAACATACGTGCATGCATATGCACAACTTACACAGCCTTTTTATGTTAAATACGAGACCCCTCAACTGCTTTTCGCTCGTCACCTTCTCCATGATGATGTCGACTGCTACGTTGCTGTGTGCACACACCAACACATCCACTCCCTTCTTCATGTACTGTCCAACATAGAGAAACCAACAGCAGATGCAATTCTTAGCACACGTAGACAAGCACATAGGGGTACTGAAAGCGTACGTACGTAGTTGATTTTTTCTACATATGAATAATGCACATTGGTTTCCAAGCAACCGCGTTTGCCTGCCTCTGCGATACCTGAAGAATGATCTCTGCAATCGTCGTCGTCTTTCCTGTCCCTGGAGGTCCGTGAATGATCCCCACGTGAGAGGCAGCCATGCACTTGGAGATGGCGTCTTTCTGCATTCGATGGATACATATACACGCAACATAACGTTCATTATACACGCATATAAATAGCTGAAGCACTGCAAGGCTCTGCGCTTGCTCAAACATACGAAAAGATGAAGTGTAGCAGCATGGAATATACGCTACCTGAACTTGGTTGAGGTCGTTGTAGAAATGTAACTCTTCGTGCTGGTCTTGAATCACGTTATCCTGTAGGCCGAGGAGACATCTGTATAAGGGGTTCGTCAAGTGGTTCACAATCACATTTCTCATTGCGTTCCTGCGAACATCATGTGCCACCTAGATACATCGCGAGGGAGAATATTATTGTTATTTTGTTTTAATTCAGAAATCGGCAATGGACGTACATACTTATACGTCTATTCGTGAATGTACGAGGGATGAGGAAACGCTTACTTACCATGCTAGACTCTTTGTTGATGGTGAATTCCGTGCGAGTATCAAAGCTGTTACATTTGACCATGATGACGTTCGCTTTGCTTAAGACATGACAGTGGCAGTTCTGAAGTAGGTACGGTGATTCCCAGGAATTTCAAGCTTGACGATGTCCCCAACAAGAAACTTCCTCTTCCTTCCCTCGATTGTGCATTTATACATCTCCTTCTTGCCACCCGCCCTGCTTGCCTCTGTTTGACATAAGGAGTAATAAAACACACCGAAGTCACCCCATAAAATCGTGCATGATAAGGTATTTTTTTTTAGTGTACTAGGCGGTCAGTTTGCGTTGTTATGAGCACGAGTGTTGGCTTCACTTACTTATAATCTTAGCTTTCGCTGTGTAGTACTCGGGATGTTCGATAAAGTCTCTGTTCTCTTCAACCTCCTCTAGCTTCGCAAGCACATAGTGAATCTGGAGAAACGCCAAAGTCATTTTAAGTTGAAGTTCTTGTTTGGAGAGGCCTCCTAACAGACACAGCTTATTAAGCTCACGTACATACCCTCTATCTTCTCGTACGTGTCTTCTTTCGAAGAATACGTTTGTTCATTGATCAAACTCATGCTTCGTGAAAACAAACAAAACTCCGTTCAGAATTCTCCTTGAGGAAGGAAGAGATATGTGTGTATAAATATATATTTTTTTTTTGTAAAAGGAGAACATAGAGTGAATTACAAATAAACTGTCAGTTTTTCAAACACCAAACACTCTTCCTGAATAGTTCCAGCGTAGATGGACTATCGTTTATTATTCATCCGTCTAATATACCAAAATAATACTGAGATATGGACTCATGCATAAACAATATTTTCACTTCATTTTTGCGACATTATGCCCCTAAATCACAATTCATGATAGGCAATTCACTCTATATACCTCTCACAGAAGTAACGGAGTACACATGCGTTCACTGACATACTCTGCGATTCAATTGTGCACGTGTGCTATACATTGCGGGCATCACCGCATTTGAAATTTGGGTGAAAGTATTATTTTTTCGTGCCTCATTTGACCAAACATGCTGCTATGCGGGTTTATTAAATCTATGCGAGTATATTGGTACATAATTCTTAAATAAATACAATATAAATCCACATACAGATTGGCACGTATATTTTGTACGCTTTCCATGCATAAAACATGTATCATACTTTAAAAAATAGTGTCTTGCAACACGCTTAGACATATTTTTACGTTAGAAACTGAAGGTTTACACTGCTGCTATTACACATGTCCAATATCTCATCACACAACCGTCAACTAGCAAGCCACACCTGTTCTTAGCACATAAAACTCTGCTCATGCGAATAAACAATTTCTATGCTGTTTCAGTCCAGCGTCCCTTTCCCCGCTTTCCCTTTTTCACATGCTTTTCTCTTTTACTCGCTCTACGAAAGACTTTTTCACATGCTTTTCTCTTTTACTCGCTCTACGAAGAACGTATTTTTTCTCTATTTCTATTTGTTTCTTTCCCCTATTCTCACTCCCTAGACTTGTTGTATCTAACCAATGTGAAATAAACAAAAAACAGGGAGAAGTCAAAATGTTATATGTATACTGCATACCAGACAGCAAACAAGTGAGCTATCGTGAGTGCGAGCATGCTACATATGCAATCTATAGATAGGGAGTTTAGATTTCTGTGCATGAGCGACCCACACTACACCTATACTCATGCTTTCTACAGGTTCAATATTAAGACTAGCGGCTATAGGTCTTATATGGTTGGAGGCGAGCCAGAGGACAAAGGAGTCAGCTCAAGAGAAGAACATGAGATTACGGACATGTTGTGGTAGGGTAACGTAAAAAAACGAAGAACGCAACACATCTCGGCGCATTGTTTATTATTGATCTTACAGGCCTCCTCGTATGAAACTCAAAGATGCGTCTGCAACAAACACCAGACACCGAAAATGAAAATATTAGTTCACATTATCAGTAAAACACATTCAAAATCGCAGTGCCCCTTCGTTACGTAAGTTTTGCTTTCTTCAAATCCGCGAGAGATCCGTTGTCACAAGCTTTCTCTGCAATCCGTATGCGGTAGGTTCGCTTGTTTTCTCAAGTTTAGTTGGTGATTTGACTTTGATGAAGTTGCTTTATCAGTTGCCTTGCCTACTCCTACTATCCCAGCTCCAAGCCCAAGTCTATTAGGACGTGCACTCAAATCCATAGGTTTTGCTACCCCCGCATTGTGCTTCCAATAGCTCCACCTTGCTTCCACCCCATCCCTCTCAGCAATGCCTCTCCGAATTTCTCTATTAGGGCCATATCGTTGTAGGCATCCTCATCAGGGTCATCTCCCAAATCAACACATTAGCTTCAACCTTGGAGTATTTTGATACAGCTTCAATTTTTAACGCAGATTCACTCTGAACAAAAAATGTAACATATGGATAAGAAAACAGAAAGCTTAGTGATTGGATAACAGTGCAACTAAAGATACATCAAAATATACAATAGCAACACGATTAGTAGTGAAATAACGGGGACTTGAGAGTCATACCATCGACCTTAGCTGGAGTATCATCTTCAACTGTAGAAGAACTAGAAGACTCTTTACTCAATGCTATATAGTCAGTGGACGAATTTTCTTCTTCCACAATGTTTTATCTTCTTGTGCGGGGATTGTAAGCTCATTTGTGGCAGGCAAATCTTTGATCTCTGAAACATTAATCTCAGTCAAAGTCTTTGCAACTGCGGGAGCTTTCGTTTTTCCATGGAAGCTAATGGGAGCTTTAGGTTTCTGCGAAGATGACTTGGAAAGCGAAAATTTAATGCTCATATAAATGTTTTAGAAGATATGGCAATCCCCACAGGAGGCTAAAATCAATTCTCAACTTAAGATTCCTCTGTTTGACGTATAAGAAATATGAATGATCAAATCCACGGTGTGCTGAAATAATGTGTGACAATTGATTCAGGATATTACTACATTGAATAAGTACAATATATTATCATGCCGGGAAATAAAAATATAAACACGTATATGAGTGGTCATTTGTTCGTGAATCATACGAATAATTTTGTTTTTAACTGACATTACATCAACATCAGTACAAACGTTGCACACTCGCAATATTAGAGAGGATTTTAGCCCTACACTCATGCTATATATGGCGGTGACGCTCCTTTGTGGCACAATAAGATATCGGTATATCGAGTATTTCATCCATTGCATATGCATTATTACTTAATAATACTAATAACATAACCAATAAAATGGTGAGAGAACTAAACAAACACACTTCAACGATACATATTCCAAAAATATACATTCTTACTAGGAGCATTGTGTAGTCAACTCATTATTTAATAGACTAGGGCTGACAACGTGATAAATCAGTTCACTCATGTGAACGAAAGAGGAAATACTGATAAATCGAATTATTTTTTGTTTGTGAATACTTTTGTACAAAATTGAATTCTCTAATATGTGTTGAGTCATTTCTTGCTGTTGTAGAGTAACCATGGTCATGCTATTTTAATCATAGCGTATGTATTCATATATAGTTGAACGAATCCTAATGATTTACTTTGTTATATCTAATTTGGTTCTTTTTCTTGGGTAAAGATGGCCAAGGCTACCAAGACTACTAAGACCACCCCCAAGAAGGTCCTCACCCCCGTCTTCACGTTTCCGCTGTCCACGTCGGATACACCGCGGCCTGCTAACCTCAAGGCCCACACCGCTCTTCTCAAGATCGGAGGGAGTCAACGAGACCTCTGCTGCGTACGTATTTTCATAGTATTCTGAGCAGTACAATCCTGTTCATTTTTTCTCGTTCGCTCGCTATACACGCTGCAGTGTGAAGAATTGACTAACAAACATACATATATTCTTTACACTACAATATACATTCTCTATACAGTCGCTTCTACGCCGGAAAGCGCGCTGCTTACGTCTACAAGACCCCCAACGGGCTCAGGTAATGATACTGTTTCTATAATAGAGGAGATAACGTGGATGTGGAATGCATAATTTGATTCACCTGGAGACACTATTTGCTACTATATTATCATTTCCACTTATTACTGTAAACTAATCTGATTAATTTGTATCTCTGCATACACTGACATCTATACTTCAATGGGAAATTACAGAAAGATCTGGGGAAAGATCACCCGTCCCCACGGAACCAACGGACTCGTCCGCGCTAAGTTCACCTCCAACCTCCCCGGAATTGCCCTCGGAAAGACCGTTCGTGTCTTCCTCTACCCCTCCACCATCTAAATTAGTACTGTCTTGACTAATGAAAAAACACGTGGAATAAATTTTCATTTTCTATAACATATTGGTTCACTTGTATCAACTTTCTCTGTTGTTGTCCTTTTCTACTACTCCTTTCCTGCTACTTTGCTTCACACATCCCTCGGCTGCCTTTAAGGCTTGCAGTACTTTGACATTTATACCACCAAAAATACCACCAACTAAACTATCTGCTACAACTATCCTTTCTTGGACTGCGTCAAGTTTAGTGGGACTCGCGTTCAACGCCGCATCTTCGTGTGTGCATTCTCTCTCATACCATCATCCTAAATCCCTACCTCTCGAATAAGAAATCTTCATGCACATCGTTGAAATCTATAGCGCATACACAGTTTACAAATGCACATTCCTTTTCTCCTCGGTTTCTTCGCCCGTGCTACTCTTGCACGAGTACCCTTTCTCCTCCTTCACTCGTTTTCTTCTCTCTTTCTCGTCTCTCTTTCTTTAGCACTGTTCTTTGGATAAATTTGGTACTTGTCGTATTATCATACACATACCATCCTTCCTACCCCTTGTTCATTTCCTCGGAGAGCAGTGTCTATAACTGTCGCGCTCTTTCCTTCGCCTCCCTCAGCCAGGCCAGTACGGATTAGTCGACGACACAGCCATTACTCACAGTTACCCTCACCCGTCCATAATTCCGCCTCTTTATCCAGCTTTTTTTTAAATGCTGCAGAGGGGCTATCTATTTAATCACCGTGTTCCTAATCTTTCTTCGTTTTTGTGCCTTGCCCTCTCCCCTCTTCAGCTCACAATGAAGTTAGTGACTGGACTGTTCATTTCTCTTACCGGGGTTTTAACATTGCACGTACACAGTAATGAAGCCTAGGGGATATGCATACAGGCCCAATGGGTGTACATCGACGAGGGACTGAAATGAGATTCATCCCATGAGGAGAGGCTTCCCAGAGTATACTTAAGGTCTTTGCTATTCACATAACAGAAGTACAATAGTCATGCAGGAAACGTCGCAATAATCCCTCTACTCATCATTTATATCGCATCAATAACACACTGTTTTACTGACATGCTGATATGAATGGAAAATATCCTTCCGGTTTGCGTTGTCTTTCTTGCAGTATTCATGATAAAGATACGCTATGCATGCTATGTAAGAGTGCTGAGAGCTCACTATGCATAAATAAAATACTTCTCTACTTTTATTTATAATTACATTCCTGTCTATTGTATACACGACACTCCGTTAATTACTCCACAATACCACTCATGAACGAAAACCATCAATTGCAATCCATGTAATCATCCTTTGCTTGCCAAAAAAAGAGAACTAAACAAAAATTGTAGCAATCCAAAAATATAATTATACTTCAGCAATCGCAAGTATTTGCAAACAATTAATACACGAAAAAGTGAATCAGATGATCTAAACAGTTCAACTATTAGCAAAAGACAATGCGTCGTTTTCATTGTTCTTCACAAATGTAAAAAATCTACACTAATATATTCGAGATATTTATTTCATAAGCCATATTCGTGTATTTTGAGTACTAACCTAGTGATTACTCACTAACTAAGATGTCCACCGAACACTTTGAGCAGGTACATTATACATAATATTCAACACGTTCTCGCAGTATAATTTCCTTCGTATTTATTTTTCTTTATTTTTGTATCATGGGTTTTCTTCATTTTATCCACTCATTTGATACTAGCACTCTTGATATTAATCGATTGGCATTTTTATAATATTCTGTTCACATTCTACATTTCCTCACGAATGGGAACATATAGTCTGAGAAGGCCTTCCAGAAGCAGAAGGGAATCAACCTCAACCGTTTCGTTAACGTTGCTGGAAAGTCTTCCAAGAAGAACCAAACCGTCCGCTACTTCAAGACCATCGGTCTCGGATTCAAGACCCCCGCCACCGCTATCAACGGACACTACATTGACAACAAGTGCCCCTTCACCTCCACTGTCTCCATCAGAGGACGTATCCTCAAGGGAGTTGTCAAGTCCCACAAGATGAACCGTACCCTCGTTGTTCGTCGTGACTACATGCACTTCATCCCCAAGTACAACAGATTCGAGAAGCGCCACAAAACCATTGCTGCTCACGTCTCCCCCTGCTTCCGTATTGAGGAGGGTGATGAGGTTGTCATTGGAGAGTGCCGGTAAGTCCAACATGCTAATATATTTCGTTATTCCGACGATTCTAGAGCTGTTATTTTGCTCGTGGAGATATGTCCTTTACATGTGTTTTATTTTCTCCTATGCTCGATCATGATCAGTTATGCATATTCTGCCAATCTGGCCTTTTCCTTCCATCTCTTCTGTAGCAAATGCAGCATTAGGGCGGGAGAGTGCGGATATTTCGAGGGCATACATGTGACTCGTACAGGCGGTTCATCCATTTCCCTTCTATCAATAAGATTATTATTATTTTTTTTATATATATGATATCTATTACTGCACTTGTCCATCGCTAACATGCGTGTATTTCCTTGCGTATGCTTCTTATACTCGCAGCCCCCTTTCCAAGACCGTCTCTTTCAACGTCATCCGCGTTGACTCCAAGTCTGGATCCAAGGCCCTCAAGCTCTTCAACCGTTTCTAAGTTGTTTACATGACGAACGAAATCCCGTGGACAAAATAATAAACATTTTTTTTTCCTATTCGTTTTAGTTGGTTTGCTGGTGGCTGCAAAGTACTGTTTCTCATGTCTCCTTTTCACCTTAAAATCCCCAAAGAAAATGCTTGAGACTCGACATTTTTATTTGTCATCTATATTATGCATTACCCGAAGAATAGATAATGCTTGAGATTGAGCTATAATTGACATAATATACATTTATGAAACGTACACATCTTCATTCCACATACACGTGAATACAATTTGACAATACTTTCCTTGTCTCATTCATTGACATCAATCATTCCATTTAGACAAATCTTCTTCCGCATTCGACTAGCCTTCTACATGCAAGTATTATCTTTACTCCATTTATACATTGGAAATTTTCTCGACAGTCCTACTTCATTTGTCACTCAAAAGGACAAGCAACTAAGATACAATATACCCAATAGTGCACAACCAGACTTTTAATAGGTTTATCATTATTCATATTGTCTATTTAGAAAAAATCTGACAGCATTGGGAAAAGGAGTGAGTATATTTCAATTTTTCTGTCTAATGTGTTTTACTTCTCCGTGCTGTGTTAGCTTTTAGTCATATTTGCACACATATTTTCTAATCATATCATATACACGTGTGCTCTTTAAACTGTATAAAAAAATGTATCGTTCTTTACTTCTGCCAAAATTCAAACATTACACACCTTAGACAATGCTTTCCATTCGTAGTCTTGGCTCGGCTTTCCAGAAGAACTGCCAAAGAAGCACTATACATATATCTTCTGTACTAGCACAGCCCGTTGTGCCTGTCCGTTTCTTTGCCCCTGCTCCTAAGAAGGGAAAGAAGGGTGGTAAGTTAATTTATTGTGTTGAACACAAGAGATGTGGCAGATATTACCTATATCTGCCACAAAGTGTGAAAATGTGCGATTCGTCGCAATGCGACCATTTTTAATTCATTTCTAACTGGTCTCTGCTCCATTTGTGATTCGTTTTGCGTGTAGTTGTGATCGCTAAGGCGAAGGCGATTGAGATTACGGACGGAGTTCTTCTCTCGATGGACTTCAAGGTTCTCAAGGAGGAGGATTCCCCCAAGGAGAAGGCTGACAGCGAGTAAGTCATTATCTCTGCACTTAGATAACACGTACTTTTCTCTTCCAGTCTATCTGAACAGTGTGCACTCGGATACCCCCCCATAACGTTTGCTTAGATTCTTTTTTTTTTTTTTTTTTTTTTTTTTTTTTTTTTTTTTCTCCCCCAATCTTACCTTTGATTTTCTACGCACTCTCCCCAGCCTCTCTCTACCTACTATCCGTACTACTGCACATGCTTGTCCAACCCCTTCTCATTCTACATACCCCTGTTTTCCTATCTCTAACTAATTCCCTACGTTCACATACACTCTACATTCCACCTCTCCCTCTCACTCTCTTACCTCATTCGTTTCTTTCTTTCCCTTCTTGCCTTTCCCCCTCCTTTCCTTTCCCTCCTTCCCATCCCTCCTTTCCCTCCCTCTTTTCTTCCTTCTCTCCTTTTGCCCTTTCCCACCCGTCCCCTCCCTTCCCCTTCCTCTTCTTCCCCTTCCTCTTCTTCCCCTTCCCTCCTTTGTTCCTCACTTTTCATAACCCCATCCTGCCCCCTCCCCTCTTCATCTTTCTCCGTCATATTTCGTCCCCTCTTGCTGCCTCGTTCACATTTCATTCTTTCATCTCTCCTTCATCTTTCCTTCTCTCTCCCCCTCCCATTCTTCTCTCAACATTCTTTCTCTTTATTCCTCGATGTTTTGCGTTTCCTCTCTCCCTCTTTCCCTTCCCCATTCCCTCTTCACCTCTTTCCCTTCCCCTCTTTCCTTTCCTTCTTTCCCTTCCCCTCTTCCCCTTCCCCTCTTCCCCTTCCCCTCTTCCCCTCTCCCTCTTTCCTTTCCCTTCTCCCCCTCCTGCCCTTCTACCTTCTTTCCCCTTCTTTCATCCTCTTGATCCTTCGTCGTTGCCTGGCTCTTTGTTCCCCTCTATTTCCGTGATCTTGATTCTTGATCTGTGTTTTCTTTTCTCTCGCAGATACCCCGAGTGGTTGTGGGAGATCGGAAAGCCCGAGTTGACCCTTCTTCAGCTCATGAACATCGGGTACGTAGCTCAACCAGAAACGGAAACGAAAACAAAAACATACTACTGCTCACCTTATTCTCTGCCCCACTGGTTTTTCATCTACCCACCTCTTGCTCTATTTTACCTGTCTTTACATGCTTTGCCTCTCCCACTCATTTTCGTCTGGTTATGCTTTCGCCACCTCTCTCTCCTCTTCTCTCTCCTCTTCTCTCTCTCTTCTCTCTCCTCTTCTCTCACCTCTTGTCTCTCTTTCTATAATTCTATACCCGCTTCTTTCTTCGCTTCTCCTCTCTTTCCCTCTTCTCTTCTCTACCTTTCCCCCTTCTCTTCTCCCCTTTTCCCCCTCCTCTTCTCCCCCTTTCCCCACTTCTCTTCTCCACCTTTCCCCCTTCTCTTCTTCCCCCTTCCTCCTTCTCTTCTCCACCTTTCCCCCTTCTCTTCTTCCCCCTTCCTCCTTCTCTTCTGCCTTCCTCTCCCTTCCTCTTCCTTCCTCCCTTCATCTATTCTCAATCTCTTCCATTTCATATTCTCCCTGCACCCGTTCTCCTTCTCTCCCTTTTCTTCCTGTTCTTCCCTTTCCCACTTTTCCTCAATTACCTCCTCTCTCTCCTTCCCTAACCTTTTCCTTCTTTCTTCTGTCTTTCCCTTCTTTCTTCCGTCTTACCCTTCTTTCTCGAATCATTCTGTTCTTTCTTCCTCCCTTCCCCCTTTCCCCCTATCCCCCTATCCCCCTATCCCCCTTTCTTTCTCCCTTTCTGCATTTGTTCATGTCATTCGTCCAAACTTTCTCTATCTCGCCCCTCATCCCTCACCCCTTACCCTGATCCCCTCACCCCTCACCCCTCACCCCTCACCCTAATCCCTACCCTACCTTCTCCGCCTTCTTCACCTTCCTCTCTCATCTCTAATCGTATCTAACGTCGCCCTTCTTGGCTATCCTTCCCTTCTCCCCTTCCTTTCTCCCCTTTTCTTCTCTTTCCTTCCCTTCCCTTCCCTTCCTCCCCTCTTTCTCTTTACCTCACCCCTTGCTTTCTTTTCGCTGTATCTCTCGCGTCGTTCCCTCCTTCTCCCCTCTCTTCTCTCCTCTATTTATTCCATACCGCTCTCGCTTCACCCACCTGACGTACCCCTCATCCCCCCCACTCCCTGCTACGCTCGATATATATACGCTCCTCACCACTTCCAATTGCATTCCAACCATTTCCGCTGAACCGCTGATGGTTCCGACATCTAGATACGAAAACATGACTCCTTACCAAAAAAAGCGTTTCTTCAGACTTTCCAGGCGCAAGGATATCAAGGATGCCCGTTATTAATTCTATTTTATATATCTTATGTTCCTCTTTGCCTATATGCCTCAACTTCTCGATTCCCCTCTTTACTTCCTTGCTCGTTAGTGAGTCCTTCTGCTCCCGTTAGTTAGCTCCAGTTGCGTTTTTATATGAACGTGTATTTCATGGACGTATCATTCATTTAACTTATTAATAAAATTCAATTAGCTCCACCTCATACACTCTTCTATTCTCCCACTCATCATTCCCCTCCTTTCCATCGGGCTATGACTTTGATTATCGTTTCCCACTTGATTTCACTACATGTGCGTAGATTTAATTTAGTTCAATGCGAATACTTGCTTCTAACGTTTGCAAAACACTAGATTATTACATCGTACGTAGTGCATACAGATGCGTCAAATGTATATATATTATTCATACAATAATTACCTGAGCGCCATCAATAACAATAACATCCTCAATACGAACCAATAAGGGTAGGAGAATCGAGCGAACAAAAAGAATAAGGCTCTTGCACGAAGTCTCGATCATACTCGTGAGGGACGGTGCTCGAAATAAATAGTGGACTGCTTGCACTAGAGTATCTCACGAGGTAGAGACGGTAGATCACATGAATTGAATACACATACAATAAAGCAGAGTACATTAATGTGGACACAAGTAGGTGGGACGTGAAATATTAAAATTTAAAAATAAAATTTGAAATTTATTGATTGCATATAATTTGAAAGAAACAAATATACACAACAGATTGGGCGTTTATCTGTAAGACTTCTGGAAACGAGCACGGGCGGAAGGTCCTCCGAACTTCTTGGCCTCACGACGACGGGGGTCGGCAGCGAGGAGAGATCTGTCGTAGGAGACAAGGAGGTCCTTGATCTCAGCCTTGGAGGCCTCGTCAACGTCTGCAGTTGAAACATGATAATCACACAGCATACACGAGTATTAGAATATCATATTAATTAGTTATCGATCCTTAACAATTGCAAGAAAATATTATTGATCAGGAAATACGACACGACGCGGAGATTATATCCAACTTACACTTCTGGTAGTAAGCAACCAAAGCCTTGGCGATGGCCTGACGGATGGCTGTGGATTGAGTAAAAGACACACATCAATAGAGCAGATGTTAGATAACACAGTAAAGAAGACTCAAAAGATGTACCATTGCAGACGAAGTTACAAACAACGGGACGAAGGGAAGGAAAAGCTGCGAAGCAAACATTGGAATATTTTCTAACATACCGTAGACCTGGGAGGTGTATCCTCCTCCACGAACGCGGACGCGGATGTCGACAGCGTTGTAACGAGCAGATCCAAGAAGGAGGATGGGCTCAACAACCTTCAAGCGGAGGTACTGGTTCTGGATAGTCTCAATAGCCTGTCCGTTGACGCGAATGAGTCCCTTTCCCTGCTTGCAGTGAGCAACAGCGACAGCGGTTTTCTACAATTCCACCCGTATCACATACATTTGCATACCATTTAATCGTCGTAAGATAAGCTCTACCCAATTATGTTTTGATTTGCACTTCCATATTCTGAGTGACTCGCAAAACAAAAGAAATCAAATGAAAATAACGAGTAACACCAACCAAAAAAAATGAACAATAATTACCTTGCGTCCGAAAACCTGAACAGAAGGAGTAGTAGCCTGAGTCTTAGACATTATAAACCAATCAGTAAACCCTAGTGGTCCCTTTTAGCTCAGAAGTATAAATTATTTAGTGCTGTGAATAAAATATGAAAAATATCCTTCAGATATTTGTTCAAGAAGAAGGAGAGTGAGAATTGCATAAACCCTCTAAAATACTTTATTGTAGGGTTGTATTGTCAGAAACAAACTCCAAATGTGTATATAACGTTGAATTTCAATTCAACCATCTAAATACATTTTTAATACCGAACATTCTTTATTTAATCTTATGTGACAAGCAAAAATTCGATCACAGACATTGAATGAGTACAATTTTCTTTACCAAGGAATCCTACCACGATTAGTAATTATGAAAGAATCGTGGTGTTTTGCTCTTTACATATATTTTGTCAAATATAAACGCAAATTTGATCAGTAAACACACAAAAAATAGAATTTTCTACGAAGGTGGGCAGAGGAAAGTAAACGAAAGGGGTGTCAGAAGACGAACTTGCAACAGTTTTCGAGTACATCTTGGTGCATATTTAAACTACGAGATGTTTATTCAACTTTAACATTTCAGTACATTACACTTTTCTTAGTAATTTACAATAAATACGAACAACGAAAGAAAAAGACTCACATTTAGCATTTGGACTACAATAAAACACCTAAGCACTACAGAGAAAGAAACCACGCAACTTGATTCACGTGTCGCATATGAATCTTTCGGCACAGTTGAAATCATATGAATCTCAAGGTAGATGGACTCGTAGTTCTTCAATCAACTTCACCAGCTTTTCCTTCTGTGCAGAAGCGTCGTCAAAGTTAGCTTGCGCTTTCTTGGGAATCTTGACATTGCCTTCTGCATCTTTGGGAGCTGCATTCATCGCATCGATGGCTTTTTGGAGATTTTTCTCGACCTTCACCAAGTCGAGAGAGGCAAATTCAATCTTCCTCGCAAAGTATTCAGGTTCGGAAACCATGGGTGAAAGGGAGGCAATAGTTGCTTCGATAACAACGATCTCAGAAGCTAAGGATTCCAGCCTATCCGCGTTCTTCTTCTTCGCCTCCTCCTTCACATTCACATAGCTCGACTTGCTCATCATGTCCTCGAGAGTCTTCTTCTGGTGCTGCAGGTCAGCTAGCTTGTACTCGTTCTTCACGACTTCGCGTGCAATATCGATGAAGGAGCCTACTTTGAAGTAAAGAGTAGTGTCTCCGTCCACTGCGATACTCACAAATCCAGCGCAGACTGAGTCGACATCTTCGTGGCGTACAGTGGCGACAGGACCAGAGAGGGAGAGCGCAGAGATAGATGCGCCATCTTTCTCTACGATCTCGTTGACGAGGGAGAGGACGAACACACGAAGAGTTCTGGGCGCTGTGCCTTGGTGAGAAGCATTCTATTCTTGAAAGATCTCACGCTAGAGACAATCCCGTTGAGGATATCCATAGCTTCTTGTATCTTCGGGTCGAAGAAGGGTAGCGTCTCCTCGGGCCCTGGGTAGGGCTCGATCATGATAGATCCGGATTTGATTCGAAGAGGAGCGTTCTCCCCTCCATACTCTGCGATACGGGTCTGAAGACGAGCCTGGAAGCCCGGGAGACGGCGGAATAGCTCCTCGGAGACGAAGGGCATCATAGGGTGGAGAAGGACAAGACTGTTATAGAGACACATGTGGAGGACACAGAGGTGGGCATACACGTCAGCTTCATGAGCAGAACGTTCCGCCACAGATGCGGAGGGGCCAAGTTCCTTCCGCAGAAGAGGCTTGATGGCCTCGAGGTACGTAGAACAGAGGTCGTTCACGAAGAAAGACTGCACTGCGGCGGCTGCATCACTGAATTCGTAGTTGCGGAAGGCAATGTCGCAGGCGTCTACAGTCAAGTGAAGGCGAGAGAGAATCCACCGCGACGAAGTCGACGCACCAGACTGCTGCAGAAGGGCAGACAGGTCAGTGAAGGAGGAGACAGGGGAGAAGTCTGAGGGGAAGTTCATGAGGGCAAAGCGAGTGGCCTGCCAGAGCTTATTGCAGAACTGCCTAGCGACGATGATTCGGTTCATGTCGAGGTTGATGTCTGTGCCTTGCCTCGTGTATCCGAGCAGTCCGAAACGGAGTCCGTCTGCCCCGCACTCTGGGATACCGGTGGGGAAGTCCTTGGCTTGGTTTTGCTGTGCCAACTTAACCTCCTTCGCGTCGAGGTTTCCTCCCTCCAAGGACTTGTGCAGGGCTTCGAGAGTTACCCCCTTGATGATGTCTGCTGGATCAATGACGTTTCCGAGTGACTTAGACATTTTCCTTCCGATCCTGTCTCTCACCATCGAGTGCAAGTACACAGTCGAGAAGGGAGCTTGTCGGTGAGTTCGAGGGACATCATCACCATGCGTGCGACCCAGAAGAAGAGTATGTCCTGGCCTGTCTCCAGCAGAGAGTTCGGGAAGAATTTCTGGAAGTCTGGCGAGGACAGATTTGGCCAACCCATGACGGAGAAGGAAAAAGGCCAGACGAGAACCACGTATCAAGTACATCTGAGTCCTGTCTAACTTTCACGCCTTCTCCGAACTTCTCTTTGCTTCCTTCAGCGCAGCTTCCTCCGACTCAGCGATTATCCAGCGGGAGAAGTCCTCGTCTGAGGCGGACACTTCCTCTCCCTCTCTGGTAACATAGTACGCAGGGATACGATGTCCCCACCAGAGTTGTCTGGAGATGCACCAGTCTTGAATGTTGTCGAGCCACCTGTTCCACACGACTTGGTGTGATTCGGGCACTAACACAAGCTGTCCCTCCTCGACCGCTCTCACCGACCTCTCCGCCATTTCCTTGCAGTCCACCCACCACTGAGGGCGCACAATGGGCTCCACGATGTCCTTCGAACGGGAACAGATTCCCACCGCCATCTTGTTGTCTGCCTTTCCCTCGTAGAGTCCCTTCTCCCTCAGGTCCTCAATGATCTTCTCTCTCACTGCGAAGCGGTGCATTCCGGCGTAGGGCCCGGCGCTGTCGTTCATGTGTCCTTCGTCGTCAAGGATGTTCACTAGAGGAAGGTTGTTTCTCTGTCCGCACGCGAAGTCGTTGGGGTCGTGGGCGGGGGTAACCTTCACAGCTCCTGTTCCGAAAGCCATGTCTACGAGGACAGAGTCTCCGACGACGAGGACCTCTCTCTCGGGGATGAAGGGGTGTTCCAGGGTCTTTCCGATGAGGTGTTGGTATCTCTCGTCGTCGGGGTGCACGGCCACCGCCACGTCTCCCAGCATGGTCTCAATACGAGTGGTGGCGACGACGAGACGTTCGTCAGACCCCTTGACCTTGTATGCGAAGGAGTGGATCACTCCGATCTCCACCTTCTTGTCGTACCCGGGAATAGACACGAGCGTAGACCCCTCCACCTCGTGGTGATCAACCTCGATCGAAGAGATCGCAGACTTGAGGTGGCAAGACCAGGTCACCAATCTGTTGGCACGGTAGATCTTTCCCTTTTTGTACATGCGAATGAACGCCTCCTTCACTGCAGCTGCACACACACTGTCCATAGTGAATCTCTCTCTCGACCAATCCACAGACGCTCCCATCTCCTTCACTTGCTCAGTGATCTTCCCCCCGCTCTTCTCCTTCCACGACCATACCTCCTCAATGAACTTCTCCCTCCCAAGGTCATGCCTATTCAGTCCCTTTGTACGAGCCAACTGCTTCTCTACAACGACCTGGGTTGCTATTCCTGCGTGGTCGACACCTGGCACCCAAAGCGTGCTCTTTCCCTTCATCCTGTTCCACCGAACAATCGTGTCTTGAATCGACAGAGTCAACGCATGACCCAAGTGCAGATATCCCGTTACATTAGGAGGAGGAATTACCATCGAGAATGCCTCTTCTTTCGTTTCGTCTGGCTTGTAAAGATCGTGGCTAGTCCAAAACTCATCCCATCCTTGCTCTACTTTGCTAGGATAGTAAGCTTCTTCCATAGGCTCTGAGAACCTCTGCTGCACTCTCTTTGCATTCATGGAAGCTAGATCATTTCCAGCCTGTGCTAAAGTTGCAGAAAGAGAACTGAAAGCTCTGTGCGCGTTTAGCTGCAGTACATTTCCACTATCACAAACTTTCAAGTCGGAAGGATAGCGACGAGACTCACACCGCCTGTTTACTAAACTAGCTTTGTGAAAAAAATCAACACGCACTTTTGTGTGTGATTTACCAAGTCTACCAATAGACTGAATATGTTTAAACATATTTCACTATGTCGATAGGCAAATAATCTAATATATACGCACCTATGGAAAACAATTCCCATTTTTCTCAATTTGAAAGAACACCCGAGGGACACGAGACTTATTTGTGAGCACTACAACAATCGGGTTTATCTTTCTTTTATTGCACTGGTTTTTCAACAAAGAAACAGATGCATGTACCCCAAGAGACTTTCGTAAGTTTACAGTATATGCAGGAATGCTATGCACATATATTAAGAACAATTTTATGGAAATGTCTTGAGGACATTGCAACAATTTAGCACAAAACGCGTCACGAAAGAAAAATGGGAAGAGGAATGATAAAGTGGACGAAAAAAAAAAAGAAACAAAAAGGACACAACTAGGTAATGAGAAGAATAGTGTATGAATATCTAATCACAAGAGAAGGAACATCGGCAGACAACGCAATGCTAACAATATGGATATACATCATAAAATAAATATGAACAAGAAAGACGAAAAGAAAAGAAAAAGAAGGAAGAAAAGAAAAGAAGACGACACACGAACTAAGTATAAACAAAACATATAAACGACCCATTCAACTTTATAGAAGAAGAGGAACATAAATTACACCACCTACGCCGAAGCCAGTCGAGCGAGAGAAGGAGCTAGTGTTCGCGCAGCTAGCCAACGAAACAAGCGAGCACGAAGACATTGCAGAGTCGAAAGGTAAACATCAAGGGGTAAACCGACATCTACACTGCGCTTTACTTCTCCTCAGGGACGTCGACAGAGACGGAGACGTAGGGGAAGTACTCTCCACTAAGTCCAACAAGAGCGGATTCTCCGGAGTCCTTGTGCCCAGCTCCGTCGATCGCATTGTCTCCCAGCTCAGCAGAGAGGTTGGCGAGGAGAGTGCGCGCCTTCTTCTCACTTCCCTTCTTGGGGAGAATGAGAAGAGCTCTCCAGTTGGCTTTAATTCCGTAGCGGAGGATGGCTTCGACGAAGCACCTCATTGCCTTGATGTGCAGCCAACCAGAGTAGAGAGAATCAAACTGGCTCTCCAACCATCTCAGCAAGTGAGCGTACTTCTCCTGACGAGCCCTAACAAGCGCAGTCATCTGCTTCTTGGCAGACTCTTCCTCGTGGGGGTCATACTTGAATGGTCTAACGGTCCATCTGTTGTCCCTGCAGATAGACTTGAACTTTTCAACGTTGGAGTAGGTGGTCTCCAAGGTGAAAGTTCCCTCGGCAGCCGCAGCACCAGCGGAGCGGGGGAAGAGAGGGTGGGGTGAACGTCAGCTCTTTTGAACAATACAACGCGGAACAACACGAACTCATCTCCGGGCACTTGGTCCTCCTACCAACCAGAAGGAACGAGCGAAGACAAAAACAAACATACAAGGTAGAGAAAAAGAAGAAGGAAAAGAAAACGAAGGAGAAGGAAAAGAGGGCCAATAACAAAGAGGGAATTGCAATTATAGATCACAGAAACAGAGACAAGGACGGGAATAGATAGTTGAGGATTCACGATGGGTGCAGGAAGGGGAGACAGGAGACCAAGAGGAAGCAGAATAATAGGAAGAGAAGAGGAAGAGGAGGGAGAAGAGGAAGAGGAGAGGGGGAGAGAGAAGAGAGAGCAAAGAGTGAAGAATGAGAAGAGAGAGAAGAGAAAGGAAGAGAAAGGTAGACATTGAGGTTAGAGACAGCCAAACAAGAATAAGAGTCGTTCAAATCGAGTGATGTGCGCTGAATGTTAGAGGTTGAAGGCCTACGAGCACTCGAGTATGTGCATTGTGGTATCAACGCAGAACGAGCCGTACGAAGCATAGCAGTAGGATTTATACACTCCTCAGTATGATGCATTTCACTACATGCTAGTGATTGTGACATCTACACTTACCCCTACGATTTTCTTTGCAGAACCAGGGACGACGGTGGGCGTAGAGATACGAGCACTCTTCTTAAGCTCTTCGGAGACAGCTTCCTTCTTCTCCTTCTTGTCATCGACAGACACCTTCTCTGATCCAGGAAGGTCATAGTCTCCTGACTGCGCCTCCTTCTGAGCGAGAGCAGCTTGGTGAGCAAGGGCGTCTGCCTCAGCAGTCATGTACTTAGACAAGAACTCAGCCTCCTTTGCCTGCAGGGAAGGAGGGGAGGCGAAAGGGAGGCGAAAGGGAGGCGAAAGGGAAAAGGGAGAGGACGAAGATGAGGGAAAGAAAGGGAAGAGAAGAAGAGGAAAACGAAGGAGAGAAAAGGGAGAACAGAGAGAGAGAGTAGAAAGGAGAGGGGGTAGAAAGGAGAGGGGGGTAGAGACAGAGAGGAGTAAAAGACATAGGATAGAGATAATGAATTACAGTTAGCATACATACGTAGAAAAAGAACAACAGAGAACAGAGAAGTGAGGAACAACATAGACGAACAAAAAAAAGAAGAAAGGAGGGGTTGAGGGAAAGAAGAGCGGAGGATAAGGGAGAGAGGAGCGAAAGATAAGGGAGAGAGAGCGGAGGGAGGCGTATGTTACCTTGGGGATGGCGAGGATGACGGTTGTGAGGTGGGGCGCCTCGATGATATCAGAAGGATTCACGAACTTCGAAATAGGACGGACCAACAAAGATCCCTGGAGAGATATTTTTAACAGATATTTTCAACAAGTGTAGGAAAGTGTCCACCGTGCATAGGAGAGTCGGTTTTCATTCCAAAGCAGACGTAGGTGTTGGCGAGGGGAGAGGAGGGGCGATGGGGAGAGAGAGGTGCCGAGAGGAAGGGAAATGGTGAGTAAACGGAGGGGAAGATGAGGCGAAAAGGACGAGATGAAGGAAGGGAAGTACGGAGGATAAAAGATGATTGAGCAGAGTATAATGGCGTAGAGACGAAGAAGGATAGAAGCGGGGGAAGAGGGTAGAGGAAGCGGAGGAAGAGTAGAGATAGAGACGGGAACACAAAATGAACAACGGAAGAGAAGGCCACGTCAAGGGTAAAAAATATATACGAGTATATTCGAGTTAGAAAAAGAAAATCAGAGGTAACAGCATTGAAAGCGAATACAACGACTCTAAATAAAAGTAGAGTAAAGTACGCATCAAGTGCGAATGCCAGAGACATCGAAGTATACACATGCGTATAACTACTTACAGTGTCTCTCCTCTCAATAGTGGAGACAGCAGCCCTGACTTCAGCGAGGTCGTTCGAGAGCCTCTTGAGGGCTTCGTCGGCGGGGTAGACATCCTCCACAATCTTGGATCTAAGAGCATCGATCGAATCATGAGCGTCGAAAACGTATTTGTTCCAGCTGAAGTTCTCAAGAGCAGCAGCGGGGGTCTTAGGAATGGAACTAGCCTCGTCTCCGATCAATAGTTCCTTAATCTGAGCGACCTGCTGCTTCTTCTTGTCATCAGCAGATGAGGTCGCTGCGTTGCGTTGGATGTCACTGTAGGTACGTTGAATCTAATCGATAGCAAAAAGACACATACATAGATACACACACACAAAACAATGAGAGAGTGTCAATTACCAAACAAGCAGGTTCAGATATCAATTCAATTAATTCAACAACATTAATTCAACAACCATTTCTTCCACTCCAAACACTGATCGCCAAACCATCACAGCCACACGTAACACTTTGCATACACGCATATACACTTGGTGTTGGAGAGATTGTTGTTAGTTCGTACGACTGCTTGTGGCTACCTATGTTTATCTATGCATGTATATAACTGACCTTCTTCAACAGGGTAAGAAGCTGGTTATCAGCCTTCACAAGCTCATCGGATTGGGAAATCAGGTTGTCGATAGTGTCGATTTTCAACCTAGGCACAGCGAACATGTACATCTGACACAGATCACGGAGAAGGACATCCACAGATTGCTTCGTGGGATTGTTTCCCTTCAAGATACTCTCAGGAGCAGCTACATCCATCCATCATAGGCCGTAGCACCAAATAGATTACAGGAGATAAAAAAAGCGTATATAATGAAGCAAAAGATACATCACATTTGAGATCATACACACGAATACACAAACAGCACAAATTTACACGATTGTATAAGAAACATACATATATCTAAACCGTAAAATAGAATGGTTTACACGACGAAAAAAACCCATCTTTGAACAGGCCTGCTGCATTGCTCTGATTCTAAAGTACGATTTACTCGAAAATACATGCAATTTCCAAGAAAAAAAAAGATGTTAACAATGTACTCAACAGAGATTTACAATTGTAACCTACCTACGATCCAATATTGACTCATCTCTCTATAAAAAAAGATTAAATTAGTGGACAAGGATGCCCAAGTACTCATGAAGATCCCCTAATTTATATATATTTTGAATATATGTGATATTCTATAGAGAGCAACAAGTTCCGGTTTTACTCTACACAAGTATCTGCGCGTACCAATGCGAGGGTGACTCTACACATTTCGTTTCTTTACACATGTTTCAATCTATCCTTCTTTTACAAACTGTAGCACTGCCTCCTACTTTTTTTTTTTACTAGTTTCTACTATACATTGAAAATAGTTGTTTTGTGCTTGGTTTTCTCTTTTCTTTTGACAATTCTAGGGATAAGATATATGCACACATATACACAATGCGCATCATTATAGTGACATAGAGATGCCAATTGTATTCAATCGAATTTGTCCAATGTTTTTTGATCATTTCATGACATATTTTGTGAAAATCGACGAAACAACTATAATAAACGACACTTTCTGGTATATTGTGGGAAAATGATTTAAATAAACACGTTTATAAAACTTTGTATCACCATTCGAACCGTACTCGACTTGTTTCCTTGTTCATCGTTCTTACAGCTGATTTGGAAAAATCAATACGCAATTCTTTATAAATATCTCCATTTTTCTCTCTTTGTTGGAAGTTTATCATAATACGTCCTCTAACCTAGCCATTATACACTGAACAACCGCTTCTAATGTGAAGATGCACACTCGATAACATAAACTATGAATTGGTATATCGTATCACCTAGAGTCAAAAGTCTAACATATCATTTTTTCACAACAATATTTTATCTCTTCTCACACTAGATGTCTGCACTTAACAAGGAAGTAGAGACACCTGAGGATATTGACGCAGTCACCACTGTTGTCCCCACCACCTCCGTTGAGGAGGAGAAGGAGGTGCGTTTCACATTTATTTACAATTCAATTTTTGTGTATCGGTTTTAGTGTCTGGAAAAAATGCGACATTACTCACCTGTGTAGCTTTTTTTTTTGTGAACAAGACATTACTACTATTTGTCTAAACTGTTTGAAATACACATGTACATTCCATTTGCATCCTCGGGGCATTTCCAAACACAGGTTGAGGATCTTCTTTTGGAGGGATTGAAGAAGAAGAAGAAGAAGAAGAAAGCCGTTGTTGTGGAGGCTGAGGCTGAGAAGGCTGAGACTCCTGAGGAGGAACCTATTACTTACACATTCCTGTTGGACAGAGTGTTCACTCTTCTCAAGTTGAAGAATCCCACTCTCACGGACCGTATGCGTCAGACTCTTCCCGTTCCCGCTCTGCAGCGCGTGGGTACCCGTAAGACGATGTGGTCTAACTTCTTGCAGACTTGTCAGATTATGAAGAGGCACCCCGACCACGTCATGTCTTATGTGTTGGTGGAGTTGTCTACCGACGGATCCCTCGACGGAACCCAGAGACTCGTGATGAAGGGACGTTTTACCCCTAAGCAAGCAGAGGCTCTCCTCAAGAACTACATCCTGGAATACGTTACTTGCAACATGTGTCGTAACGCTGATACCGTGCTTACTCGTGACTCTCTCACTCGTCTCTATTTCCTCCAGTGTGAGGCCTGTGGATCCAGAAGATCTGTTACCCCTATCAAGTCTGGATTCCACGCTACCATGCGCACGGACAGAAAAGCAGCTCGTATGGCTGGAAAATAAGTACATTATAAGTACACGTTCTATATTTATTTCTTTTTTTACGTTTTCTTCTTTTTTTTTCTTCTTCCCTCGCTTGTATGGCCTCTCCAATCCCGTAATTTAGTTACGCTATATTATCCTTTCTCATCTTCTGTCTATTTCTTCCCGCCTACCTTAAAAAGTAACCTTTTACACGTAGTTTCTTTGATTTCAGTTGTAGCTGGTATTCATATCTTTTCGAATTACTCTAGTTAGTGTGGTAATTCGTATAGACTGGTATCATGTGCATAGATCGGGATTGTTTGAATTTGAATAAACAAAGCAATTTCAAAACAATTTCAAGTCGTACTCGACGCCGCACTGCATTAACTAAACTACGCGTAAACATACACATACACTTGCACACGTATATGCAGGCAACCCCACCCATCACTCTTATCACACATACATTCAATCCTTAAGGAGTTGAGTGTGAACAAACACAAGTGTTCTGCTGCAGCTATCACATGTATACCACCTCCTTCGTCATCGAGACAGTCTGCGCTTTCTTTCAGTGGAGTATTACAATTACACCTCAGTGAATCATCACACGTCTTCGCTTTCAAGATATTTATGTTGCTTCATCTTGGCTGGGCTTCCATTTAGCAGCAAACGAGGAAGTGGAAGTAGAAAATGAATGCTGTCTACGTACGCGTCTCTCAGGACACATATACTTCTGCAGACTGCACACACAAGAACAGACACCGGAAACAAAGAGAATGCGATAGCTTGGATGCTCGTCCTCTGTGCATATAATAGCGCTGTTCATACGCACACGTACGTGAAGATTACCCTAATAGCCTTGTGCGTATGTACGCGGTTGATTCATTTCACGACACCAGTTCCGACTGTGCATCCGCCTCCCCCTCTCGCTGCCCTCTTCCTTCCCCTCATCGATTAGCATGTGTACTTCTGATTTGCATGCCACGCTTATGAAGCACTTGCATAACTCATGTGTTGAAATGCTAACTTGTGTTTTATTTACAGTCCTATATCTATTTCTATAACATAACACAGTGCCATTTTTTTCTTTAGCTGACGAGTTAGTGAAAAATAAAAGCCCCTAACAACGTCACTATGCAGTACTCTTCCAAAGGAGAGAGTTTCATTGACATAGTATCTCTTCTAGTATTGACAGTTGCATAGTTGCTTTTTTATTTTACTACATTTATACAAAGCAGAAGAGCTGCAGAAAGCAGAAACACACTCATTTTTAACTTAGCATAGTACATGAAAGAAGTGAGCGTAACGAGAAGAGAGAGAACGGGAAAGAAAAAGAAGAAAAAAAGAACGAAATAACAAATAAGAGAACACAACTGAAGAGAAGTAAAAAGGAAAACAAAAACATAAGAGAAAGAAAAAAACATGGAGAAAAGAAATAAAAACATGGAGAAAAGAAATAAAGGTCTTGCTTGAACACATTCTACACGCGTAGATTTACACATGCACATGGATGTGTGTATACACACGCATATACACAAATACATGTACAGACATGCACACACGCACATGCAGGTCAAGCTAAGGCAATGTGTTCCATTCAAAAGTTAAATACCCCTAATTCGTCCGCGAGAACAACTCGTGTATTTACACATTGATATGCATTTCGACGAATGAACGAGCTAACATTTAGAATAGAATATCATTAATCACGCTCTATCTTCCACATGGAATACTTTCCACGCACACTAGCACTGCATCTTCAGATATGCCTCCTACATAAACAAAACAAAATAACTTAAACAAAACAAAATAACTTAAACAAAAAAAAATAACTTAAACAAAACAAAATAACTTGAACAAAACAAAATAACTTGAACAAAATTAAATAACACAAGCAAAATTAAATAAAATGAACAGAGAAAACATCATAACACACTCCTAGAAAAAAACAAGAGAAGAGAAGAGAAAACAACACACACTCACACATACACGTGCGCATACACATACGCATACGCATATACATATATATAAGCATTTTAAAAGAAGTAATAGGGAAAACACTAAGGATCCAGATATCATCATAAGGAGACAGGGGAGAAGAAGGGGAGAAGAAGGGGAGAAGAAGGGGAGAAGAAGGGGAGAGAAGGGGGAGACGAAGGGGAGAAGGGAGAGAAGAAGGGGAGAAGAAAGGGAAAAGAAGGGAGTGGAGGGGAGATAATGGGAAGAGAAGGAGAGGGGGAAGAAAAGGGAAAGGGAAGAAGAGAAGGGGAGAAGGACGAAGAAACAAGGAGGAATAAAGGAAAATGAACGGGAGAATGAAAAGGAAGGCAGAAACACAAAGAAGAAACTCTCCGAGTGATTACTGGCGAAATACGATGTATAGAATAAAACGGCTATTGGATTATGAAATAAAACAAAACAAAATATACACAGAGTACAAGTCAACATGCGCATATACATACATAGATACATATATACATACACACATACACACTACACACGAACACTACACACGAACACATTGGGAGGGAAAGCAAAAAGAAGAAACGAGGAGAAATGAGAAAAAAGGGAACAAAAAAGAGAAAGGAGGAGGTGAGGGAGAGGAGAACAAATAAAGAAGAAAGAGAAGGGGAGGGGAAGGAGAGGAGAGGAAGGAAAGACAGGCGAGGCAAGGAAGGGGGAAGCGAGAGCAGGAAGGGACTAGACAAGGGATGATAGCGCTTTTTGAAGGTCAGCGAGGGTTCTAAATTTATACTCCCATCTATAGAGGAAATAAGGGGAGAGAGAGTGAGCGGGAAGGGAGTGGGGGAGAGAGGAAGTGAGGGGAGAGGAGACGAGGGGAAGAGAATAGAAGAGAGAGATCGTAAGACGTAAAAGGAGAGTGCAGGTGAGGTATGGGAGTAGGTTATCCGAAGTATGGGAGTATCAATGAACATAGTTAAACACAAACCACAGTTAGATCACGAACAAGAGGGCAGCATGGGAGTGAACGTCCATTACTTGTATGTATAGACATAGACATATACACATACACATACATCTTCATATTCATATTCATATACATCCACATATAAATACACACACACGCCATCGCATATACTGACCTCTCGAGGACGTCTAATTTGGCGAAGGCGATTTCTCTGGAACCCATGCCGATCGCAATCACCAGGTCAGCACTTGCTGAGAGCGGGAGGTACAAGGATGAAGATGAGTTCGCGTCGTTCTTTTTTTCATCGTCTTCATCATCATCCTCGTCCTCATTGCTTTCGTTCTCCTTCTCCTTCTCCTTTTCTTTAGTTCCTTCCTCGTCTGCGACGTCTCTTCCCACCTTTTCCTGAGCCTTAAGACAGGACAGATCGAGGACCAGTTGCTGAATATACTCAGTGAGGACGATCGAGTCCTCTTCTCTGTATACATCGTCGTACTGCGACCGCATCGACCGCATCGACGCCAAGTGTTTGCTCTTAACGATGGCACTCGCAAGATCAGCGAAGGTAGCGTAGCGGAGTCTGCGTTTGACGAGGTCGAAAAACATGTTGAGGAGGTGGATGGGAGATGAGAATTCAGCGAGTAGAGCACGGACGTCTTCTTCTTTTATAGTCTCCACTTGCGAGATCACTGAACAACGGGAGTCGAAAAGAATTTCGTAGACTCCGTCGGCGATGAGGAGGGGATGCCGGACAAAAGCTTGGCTCTTATGGCGTCGTCTCCCTTGCCCTCGACCCACCCCTCTGCTTCCTTCATCTTTGTCCACACGACCCAGGACAGCTCGGACAGAGAGCAGAAGCAGAGGTGGTCGTCTTCCAAAGACTGGATTATGTCGAGACATCGGTCGACGTCCCCCCCGCCGCCACCAACGCCTCCTTCACCCCGACATACGTGCACACCACACCTCCGAACTTGCGCTCGAGGACGCTGCTGTCAGATCCAAGCATCAAGACGATGTCGGCCATGTCGTTCGTGAATACATCGATGTTAAGCACTCCGCTCACTCCCGGAGGATGACGAGAGTGCCTCACGCTGTCCCTTATCTGGGATTCCGTAGGGAGAGAGGCACCGGGAGAGAGAAGGTACAAGCGAATGGGACTCTTCTCTGAGGAGGGAAAGGTAAAGAAAGGAGACGGAAAAGACAAGGGGGGGAACGAAAACGAAGCAGGAGGGAAGGAAGAGACGGAGAACACAGAATCGAGAGCATGTGGGTGAGAGAGAGTGGAGGTATGAGGAGAGGTAAAAGGGAAAAATATGAAGAGGAGAGAAGAAGAGAAGAGAGAGATGAAGAGATGAAGAGATGAAGAGAAGAAGAGATGAAGAGATGAAGAGAAGAAGAGATGAAGAGATGAAGAGATGAAGAGAAAGAAGAGATGAAGAGAAGAAGAGAAGAAGAGA
This sequence comes from Drosophila quasianomalipes, assembly GCA_035043665.1. Taxonomy (NCBI): domain Eukaryota; kingdom Metazoa; phylum Arthropoda; class Insecta; order Diptera; family Drosophilidae; genus Drosophila; species Drosophila quasianomalipes. Next base: position 26,043 of record JAWNMU010000150.1, on the reverse strand, counting down.
CGAAGAGAAGGAGAAAGGGAAAAAGATGAAGAGGAGAAAAGAAAAGGAGAGAAAGAGAAAGGGAAAGAGAGGAAGATAGAAAGAGAAAGGGGTGAGAGTGCTACCTGCTTCGTCCATGAGTGTGAGGAGGTCGACAGACGTGTTTCCGATGACGGGGCATGAGGAGAGGGAGGATGGGTCGGATCCCTCGTAACAAGCAATTACACATTCCGAAGAGGAGTCGGGATTGTACATCAACATGCACGCGGTTACGTAGTCTGGGCTCAGAGAACCTCTGCAATAGACGAAGCAGGGAAAGTAAGGGGAGTGAGGGAGGAGAGAGGGCGAGCGGAGAGAGAGAGAGTAAGAAACTCGATATGGGAATGTGTGTGTCTATGCATGCATGTGTAGGTAAAAGAGTTTGTATATGTGCGATACATGCGATACGTGCGATACATGTGAGCGTGATATTTCTTGTCTCTAGAATCGAGTGCTTTCTACACGCTGTATAAGTGCGAGGTCTCTTACCTCACTGAAGGTGTGCAGCACACAAGATCCTTGTCGAGCCACAGTCCACAAAGGGAAGCGAAGGAGGAGTCGGGGGAAGCGGCGGAGGTAGAGGAGGAAAGAATGTTGGAGGAGAATGATCCTGAAGAAGAGGAGGGGAGAGAGAATATAGACGGGGTGTAGATCTGATGCCGAGAGAGTGAGGAGGATGGGAGTGGTGGTAGGGTACTTCTCCCTCAACGTCTTCTTCTTATCGGGGACCAATGCGGAAGGAAGGCGAGGAAGAGAGCCTTCAGGGGCGGAGTGAAGGGTGGAGAAGGAGGAGGAGGAAGCGGAGGAAGAAGGAAGAGAGGGTGATGCGGCTGAGGGGGAGTGGGAGACAGAGGACGCAAGAGGGGAAGAAGAGGTAGAGAGGAAGTCCTGGACGACTTCTCTCGCCACTGATCTGTTCTCCCCTTCTTCCTCCTCGTCTTCCTCCTCCTCTTCGTCAGATTCGTCTTCGAACGCCAGGGCCTTCGCCATTTCCTGCTTCACTTCTTCACCTGTTTTCGCCTTCTGCTCTCTCTTGCCCTCCTTCTCCTTCACCTTTTCATCTCGACGCTTCATGAAGTCCTCCTCTTCCTTCTTCTTGTTCTCCTCCTGCTCTTGTCTCACTTTTTCTTCCTCCGCCAACTGCATCAACCCGAGATTCAAAGACAGACGCATATAGACACAGGAACAGGAAGGCAGAGACCACACAGAGAAACGTATCAGATGTCAACAAAGATAAGTGCCGATGCAGAAGTAGAGAGTTAGAAAACGGAGGAAAATGAAATACGGAAGAAAAGAAAATAGCGAACGAAAAGAAAAGAACGAAACAAAACAAAACTAAGGGAATAACATCTCTATACAGAAGACTGTGGTCGGAAACAGACGAAACGACATGCGAACGGAATAAATGACCAAGCATAGACAACACGTGGTTCAAAAGCAGGCCTCGAGGCGATGCTAGCAAGAGATAGCGGGAAGTGTGGGGAGGGCATTGGGAAAGAAAGCGGGGCATCAAGTAGAACTCATACAAAGTGCTTCGATAAATGTATATGGCGATAGATGAGACATTGGGAGAAGAAGTGGGACATGAAGCGACGGAAATAAAACACAGAGCGGGGGGTTGAGGGGAGAGATAGGGAATATACAAGAAGAGATAATGCAATACCTTGTTCTTAGCGTCCTCTTCTTCTGCTAGTTTGAAAAAGGTTCTCTGCTTGAGCTCCTGCTCCTCCTTCTTCATCGCTAGTTCTTCCTTTTCCCTACGTTCTCTCTCTGCCTCCACCTCTAGCTTAACCCTCTCCCTCCTCCGCTTCGCTGCTGCAGCCTCTTTGATCCTGCGCCTGCGCTCCCTTTCCTTCTCCTCAGCCTCCAATCGCCTATCGAGGTTCGTTTCCATCAGTTCTCCTTCGCTTACCTCTCTCACTAACACTTCATTTCCCAGTGCCCAGCCCTGCATGAAACACTGGCAATAGATGTATACACGCACACACACATAACGCACGAAGGGGAAGGGGAGAGAGCAAGGAAGGAGGGGAGGAAGGGGGGAGGGAGGAGGGGAGGAAGGAGGGAATAGGAAAGAGGAAATAGGAAAAACAGAATAGAAAAGAAAAGGGAGAGAGGAATTAAACATTGGGAAATTGAGGGGTTCGAGGTGAGAGAAAAGCCAAGAGAGATAAGTGCATGTGTCTGTGGGCATATGCGTGCGTGCATACCCTACAGACACTAACATGCATTAATGGATGGATTTGCGTACATATATGTGTATGTGTTTCTGCATGCACTTATATCTGTGTGTATATTCCGTGTATATTCCGTATATATTTATGAGTAGATATGCCTGTATGTCTGTACTAACACAAACATCGATATGCTTGTGCCGATTTCTCCAATGCGTAGCTGTCTGCGTACATGCCTATATATCTACGCTTGACGACCAATAAGCTTCCTTACCCTAATGAGATTATTCCCCGAGTAAAAGTCTCTAGGAAAAAACATGGGAATCAACTTCTCCGTGGAAGAGGGAGGAGAGGCAGAAGGAAGCGAGCGCCAATAGGAGTCAAGCGCAGCGGAGTCTTGCATCTCCTTCCTCTCCTTCTCCCTCTCTTGGCCATCTTCGCTCTCTGTTGATTCCCTCACCACCACCTTTAGCTCTTCTTCTTCTTCGCTCTCCCTTCCCTTGGCCTCTTCCTCTGCGGTCGCCATCCCTCGTACCTCCGCTTCCTCTCCCTCTCCACGAGGATCCCCCTCCCTGTCTCTTCCCGCTTTAACATCAGTTTTCTTCGCTCCCTTGCGAGCTTTCCTAGACTTTGCCCCGCCCCGGCCTGAGCTCGAACCCCCTCTTCCCCCCCAAACCCTAGCCTTACATCGAGAGCTAGCGTTCCGACCCCCCTAGCATAACCCCACCTGAAGCAACGTCCAGGGGGTGAGCAACGGTAGACGATTTGAGGAGCTTGAGGCGGTTGGAGTCAGCAACTAGTCCTCCCTGCGAAAGGACTGGACGAAGCGGGGGGAAGATCGCGTTCTCGGCGGAGAAGATAAGGGAGTCAGGCTTTTCTCAATTGACCTAGCTAGGATGAAGTCCAGGTATCGAGCTCTGTTCCCTCCTCTCGTTCTTATGTCCTCTGCAACTGCCACCGCCAACGCGTTGGAGGATGAGGAGGGGGAGGACGAAGCAGCAGGAGCTGAGGAGGCTGGGGAGGGAGGAGAGGTGGGAGAGGTGGGGGAGGGGGAGAAGCATGCGAGATCGCTCCCGAATTCTTCTGCTTCTGAAGCAGGCCGAGAACTGAGAAAGCAAGGGATACGAAACCAGAGGAAAGGAGAGGGGATATACGAGTGAGGGTAGAGGAAGAGCGCATAAGAGAAGATAGCCAGAGCGAGTAAAACGATCTAGCTGGAATTGAGGGAGAGGGGGTCTTCGATTCAAGAAACATTTCGATCAGTGTGTGGATGTCCGAGTCGGAGAGAGGGAGGCGGAGGAACGGGGAGGCGGAGATCTCAATAAGGAGGTCGACCACGTCTGAGAAGAGAAGTGTGTGCATCTGGAATTCCAAAGGAAGAGAGGAGGACATGGCTTCTACTGAGGAGGAGTCAGCGAGGGGGAGGAACGAGACGAAGAGGAAAACAAAGATGAAGAGGAAGATGAAGAGGAGTCTGCAGATGAAGCAGGGGGAGAGAGTGAGTTAAGTGAAAGGAGGGGGCGGTCGGTCGCTTCCTTTCCGCTTCGCTCAGCTCTTCCGCCATTACCCCCATCCATGGGTGGAAGGACAGAAGCTCGAGAGGAGTCAACATCCTTCTTATTGAGGAGCTGGGCTTCCCTTTGCTTCCTCATCACTTCATCGTACATGTTCACCACCTTCCCCCTCTCCCTCTCCTTCGTCCACACACTCTCCCTCCCTTTCTCTGCCTTCTCCTTCCCTCCCCTACCTTTTGCTCCCGTTGCACCATCTGCCCTCGCTTCTGCCTCTGCTCCCTCTTCCCCTTCCACTCCTGCGCCGTCCTCCGCCCCCGACTCAACAGCAGAGATATATGCCTCTGTATCCCCACCCAACACCCCTAGCATTCCGCTAACCGAGCGAATGACTTGCTCCCATGAGAACACTACTTCTCCCACTCCCTCCGCTCCCCTCCCTCCCGAGCGGAGATCAGCTATCATTTGATCCACAACTGACCCTGTCCTCCTGCTCTTCTTCTCCTTCTCCACACCCACCAGCCCCACAGCTACTGATGCGCGTCCAGGTGAAGCTGACACGGAGGAAGAGGAGGCAGAAGAGGAGGAGGAGAAAGGGGAGGGGGAGAGTGAGGTGTGCTCTTGGTCATCGAAGTCCACGTATCCTCCAGGAAGCGCACTGAATTTGTTGTCGAAGTACGCGTTCCTCCTCTTTTCCACCTCTTCCGCAGCTAGCTTCCTCGGTAGTCCCACGTCTTTTCCATTGAGCCTCCTATTCCTGGCTGCCACTTCATCCGCTTCCTCTTCTATCCAGTCCCCCTCCATATCCCTCTCTGATACCGACCGACCCACGGTTGTTAAGTGCGCAGCGTTGACTCCGAGGGAGTACCCTCCACTATGATGAGAGCGCTCGGACTCCATGTGCCTGTCTCTGACCCTTTCCCTCGTCCCCACTTCCTCATGGCCTGAATTACCAGTCCACGTCCCAAGCCCCATCTTCTCCCTCTCCTTCTCACGCAATCTCTCTCGATTCCTCTCACGCTCTCGCTCCTTCTCACGCTCCTTCTCTCCATACTTGGATCGATCAGAGACAGCTACAAGTCCCTTGCCCTTGTCCACCACATCCACATCTACAGCGCCTTCCTCCTCCAATATAGTTTTCTTACGCTGACTAGCAACCATTCGACGTAACCTCCTTTCTGCCCTCTCACTCGCATTGTCCCACTGACTTCCTTTCACTCCCTCTCCTTCTCCCTCTCCCTCTCCCTCTCTCTTGCCACTTCCCCCTTTTCTTCTCTTCCGAGGTGGCCCCCTTCGCCTTCGTCCCTCCTTTCCCCCCCTTTCCTCTTCCTTCGGGTTGAAGTCCCTCTTCCCACCACGCTGTCTCGGGATCAACCATCTTAAGCTTCCCTTTCGTTTCCTCCTGCACTTCTCCCTGCTTCTTCCCACTTCCCCCTTGCACCCACTGAACCTCCTCTACTGCTTCTTGTATTCCACTCCTCTCTTCTTCATCACGTTCTCTCTCTTCTTCATCTATCCCCTGAACCTCTGACAAATACCCATGCACCGCAGCAAGGACAGGGTCATGAACAGCATTCGAAGCGGAAGCTGAAGTAGAAGAGGAGGATGGAGAGGAGGAGGAGGAGGGAGGGGAGGTGGAGGAGTGCAGGGTGGCGATGGGGCGTACCCCTTTGTTTTCGGAATACATAGCAAGTGCGAGTCCTTCTGCTGCTCTAGCAGCGCTGAACGACTCGTGCGGAGGGAGGGTTGAAAAAGAAGACGAACTGACGAGTCCAGAACTGACAGGTCCAGAACTGACAAGTCCAGAACTGACAAGGCTTCCTCTTGTGCTCGACTGCCCAGTCTTCTGCGCAAAGGATAGGGTGGGGGCAATACCGGGAGGATGACCCATCGGGTCCTCGATCAGTCTGCTTCCCTCCCCTCCTTCGCCATCGCTGCCCTCCCCCTCACCCGTCCTACCTCTCCTTCCCTCATTCCCCCCACGCTCCTTCTTCTCTTCGTCGGAGATTACGAAGTCCATCACAGTGAGTGGCCTGCCCTTCTCCTTCCTCAGCGCTTCTTTGGACTCTATTCCCAGTACTATCCTCCCTCCCACCATTCCTCCCCCGCTCCGGATCACGTCACTGATTGCCACCTCTTCTCTCCGCTTCCATTCGGCCTCATCAACTCCATACGCCCTCATCGACTCTTCGTCCAACACCCGCCTCCCCGCCTCCACGATCCTTTTCTCTCCCTTATTCTTGCCCTTGCGTTTCTCCCTTTCCTTCTCCCTCTCCCCTTGTCTCCTTCTCCGGACTTCTTCGTCAACAATTTCCTCCGCGTCCTCTCCCTTGAGCAGTCCTCCGACGATCTGCTTCGCAGTTGCATCAGCGTGCCCCACTAACTCTTCATCGAACGTCACGAATGCTTGGTCTCCGTACACAGATGCAGGGAACACGATAGGTTTGGTTGCTAAACGAGGTCTGTCTCTGACGTTGGGGAGGAAGTCGATTGAAATCCCAATGTACTCGAACATCTTGGTTAATTGAGCGTACCTCTTCTCCTTCGCGATCGACTCCATCTGTCTGTTTTGTGCTCTTCCCACGCAGAAGTCTGCGACAATCCTCGCCATGCGCAGACGCTCATCGACGGAGGGCATGGCGGCTGCGTTCTCAACAGCGACGAATGCCAACACTTGCGATAGTGTTTGCTCTACTGCTCCGTCGCTTAAAGGCTTACCCACCACCAACGACTCCAGCTTATAGCGGAACATCTCACGAAGGTGCATGCGCCTGTTGCCGAAGCGGTCGAGGAAGTATGAGTAATCGCGTTCGCTGAGGCCAACCGGGAGGATGGAGTACGTCTGCATGAAAAGAATGGTTGCTTCGTCATACGGAAGCTTCGCATCCACTCTCGTCACCCTCGACGTATCGTACCGATGGTCCAACGGCACTGGAGGAGTGCCCCTCCTCCTGCTGTCACCATCTAGGAATGACGGACGTACTACAACGGGAGAGAAGTCTTCGAACACCTCCCGCAGGGTCACGCTCCTCACGCCAACGTGTGTAGCGTAAGTCACCAGCACAGTGTCTAGCGTAGTTCCCATTTTCACCGCCAACGGGCTAATCGAGATGATACCTACGTGGTCGAACATATCCATCTCCATGTGCGGAGGCAACTCGTGGCCCTGGACCGAGTCGTGGATCATCCTAACCACCTCTCCCTGCTGAGACACTCCTCCCGTTAGCCTTCTGCTAGACATCAACGCCAAGTCCAGGAAACGCAACTGATTATACCGAGAGAAAGCGTTTACAAGACATACAAAAGTTCCAAACACCACCCGGAACGTGTTGCATCAAGATATGTGATGTGTACAATTCGAGAGTATTTAACGAGGGATTGATGGTTAGAGCAAAATTGACCGCATGCCAGGAATGTAACAAAAACAACACACACCACAACAAATACAAACTATTTCATCTAAACAAATATATACAGTTGCATATATCTGCATGCGTAATACTATACAGATACATATTTTATGTTCCAATCGTACTCTGTTTCCGTTAAAGCGAAAGAGCATATGAATCATCAACACAGTGAGCCACAGAGAAACAACCACAAAAATAGAGGAAAGTAAAGCAGCTACCATCCAAATTAACAACACAACATGACCAACAAACAACCACAGTGTACCATATTTCACACTGCCTGCACTAACCTTTTCTAAATTAAGCTCTGTCCTCTTCGAGTCCGATGTAGAAGACCATGACGAACCCATTTTCGAAAATTATGAATACTGCCTTATCACTAGTTCCTAGTGCAAATAAAACAAAACACAGATAAACACATGTACAAAAATATATAATACAGATATGTTATTACCTCTCACACATAATTTTTGTGTACTGGGTGCTGTCATGAGTACGAATATTCATGGAAATGCTCGCAGAAAAAAAAAAAAACTGCCCTCCAAAAAAAACGCACAGAGTAGAGCCCAGTAAAACTGCTGCTAATTAATGCTCATAGCACAACACAAAATAATGAAAAAAATATAAACGAAAGAAACAAAATACATCAAGCATAGAGAAATACAAATAAAAAATGATTGCGATTTGCGCATACCTGAATTTTTTGACAATCCTCGTAACTTGATTCGCTTCTGAACTTGAAGTCAAGTTTGGATAATTTTCCAGTAGTTTCAAATCTATTTCATGATCCCAATACCAATATAAGATATTTCTCAATTTGATAAATGCTTCAGTAAATTCACAATGAGGCGGAGTAGAACATACATATACATGCTTTAAGCCACGTAAACTCTGTCCCTGTGAGTAGAATAAACGCGCATGGCTCCCCAAAGGCTGTATATCTTATTCCCGCGATTGTTCGCAAAGTCTTTCTATTTTATTTAAATCTTTGGATGTTCCGATTACAGTCCATTCAAGTGGCTTGAGTTAAAGTGATGCTGCAAATTCTAGAATAACATTCAGAGTAGTGTATTCCACTAAACGTAAATGAGTCCAATTAAACATAAACCATAGAACATAAAACATAAAACATAAATCATTTATTTAGATGCAGATCTGTGCTACACAACAATAGCCAACCTGTTCTTAAAAAAAAAGATTTCCACACGAAACAACAAGAAAAGTATCAGCGTACGATATTTAGGTGTACTTCGTATATTGAAACACACACAGACAACCAGCGCATGATATGTTTGCTATTATATGACTTTAAATACATATAATTCAACTATTGACCTACTTTCGACTGAGCCAAAACAGACGCTTAGATAGATACAAGGCTTATTTTATGCTTATTCACATTAATTCCCCAAGACCATGTAATACCGCTGAAAGGTATATACATATTCCACTACCACAACCATATGCACGCACTTCTTGAACATATACTTACTGTAATATTCCTACAGATTCACTGCCTTCCGACAAAAAAAGATTTTTTTTTAATTTTCGCGCTCTACAGAAATTTTTATATATATTTGTGAATAATTTGAAAAAGTTGGCGCTACTGTCTAAATTTGAGCAAATTAGTTCTAACTACAAGCGTTTATAGCGAATTCATACTTTATTATTCCCCTTTCAGCACAATGTTCGGAATTCAACGAATTAACATGCTTTTCTCCTTTATTCATATCCTTATTTTACAACAGTTCATTAACTTTGAGGAGTATGTATGCGACATACAGAATTGCAACACCGCAATTTGAGGACAGTTGGGCCAAGGATGCAGCAGAGGCGAGCACTGTACTATACGACGAAGTGAATGACTCATTTTCAAACACCCCCCATCTTTACCTGAGCCCGATTTTGCAAATATATCTTTTAACGGTGGTGGGCTTAACAGCGCACAGCAAGCACACAATCTGCCTCAATTTTATCTTTCTAGAGATAATTATCCAGGCACAACGGAAACATCTGACTCTGTTCGCCAGCGAAAGCAAATGCTTCCGTTGTCCCTCGACAATTCTCTTTCTACGAGCATAATAGAGACTGAGCAGACAACTCTTGGCTTCTATGATGAGCGTGAGTGTTCGGCGCTTCCCTCCCTGCCAACTCCCGCAAAGAAACATACTAAATTATTGAAGGCCAAGATTAGGCAAACTCCGTCGAATAATGCAACTATTGGCCCAGTTTCTGCTTCTGTTCGCTCCAACAGCTTCGAAAGCTCCTCAAGTCGTATGCACGCATCTTCCTCATCTTTTCTTGAAGAGGAGCATGCACGCATGAGCTTTGTTCCTTTCGTTCCGGCGAGGGAATCACAAAAAGCGCAGAGTACACGTGATCCTGAAGGATACGATGGCGAACGAAGAAGTTTCTTGCCGGTGCCGTTGAGGGAGTATGTTCCCTTCGAATTTGAATCGACTCTCCACTCAACTTCTCCCGCTCCACTCGCTCCATCCGCTTCATTTTCCGCACTCGATTCTCCTAGTGATTCCTCACAAGCTTCTTATCTTTCCAGTAGATCATCTAAACCCACGTCAACACCTCCTTCAGTTGCCCTCTCTTGTTCCATATCTTCAGCTTCTCCTTCCCTACCCCTTTCTCATCTGCCTCTTCTTCCTCTGCCTCTTCTTCCTCTTCTGCCTCTTCCGCCTCTTCCGCCTCTTCTACCTCTTCGTCTACCTTTGCTAGCTCGTCACGACAAACATCTTCGTCTCGTTCTGTGGAAATTTCGTCGCCTACGACCCATAAAGGAGCCGCATTAAAATCAAGAACAAAGGTTGCGGGGGTAGCTGAGGGAGTATCCATGCAAAAGAGTTATGTCGACGACCAGAGAGCAAGTGGAAAGGAGGAGCGAAGAGAGGGCGGAGGCGAGGGATGCGGGGGCGCTGAAAAAAGAGAAAACACGCGAGTGGGGAGCAGACGAGAGACTGTGGCTGCAAAAAAGACCTGGAACTAGTGATGATGGGAGAGGAGGATGTGTACTCGAGTCTGCCTTCGGTGAAGGGCCCTTCGGAGATTGGAAAAGAGATAGCTGAGACAGAGAAGGTTAGAAGAGCAGCAGCAGTCGAGAGTGGGGAAGTACAACGAGCTATAAAGGGGATGGACGGGGAAGTCAAGAGAAGCCTCGTTGAGGGCATAGCGAGGGCATGCGGGGACAGAGCACGCCCAACAGAACCTAGGGCTATTCGAGCGTGGTCTCATCGCAAGAGAGGAGCAGAGGCAGTTGAGAAAGGTGGCACAGATAGAGGAGGCGATGAGGGGGGCGCAAGGGGATTGTCACGGTGGGGGGAGGGTGAAGGCGAAGAGGAGGAGCTGGAGAAGAGGAACCTTGAGATGGGGAGAAACGGAAAGAGAGTGGTGCTGGACCTTATGGACGATAGCTTCTATCTCGCCGCTCTCCGTGACGAACGGGACGCTTCGTATGCTTCGTACACTCTTGACATTCAACACTCTATTGTTGATATGTTTCCTCACGACTCCTTCTCCTCCGTCTACAACTACCGTTAGATCTGACATATTCCCCTCTTCTTTTTTTCTCCCTTCTTCTTCTTCTTTATAACTGCCTCTCTCCTTTGTAGCGTCCCTGTATCTTCCATGTATGAACACGTAGCAATTATACGTGCAGTCAGTCTCAGTCATTCCCATTCAATTCGTAAATCTTTCACTTCGTAAATCTTTCACTTCGTAAATCTTTCACTTCGTAAATCTTTCACTTCGTAAATCTTTCACTTCGTAAATCTTAGCCACGCATTGCACAGCTTCCCTGTCACTTCATCTTTATTTCCCTGCCTGTTTCTATTATTGTCGCGGCTGTTTCTCCGCTTCGTTACATTAGCATCGTATCATGTATGCAACCCTCTTCCTCCCCTCCCTCTTTTGTTTTTCATACCTTCCGTTCTCCTTATCTTTCTTTCTATCTGTACTGCATATCCTATCAGTCAGTGTTTATTAGATGTCTCTTCGATGTTTATCCTTCTTTCTACGTTCTCTATGTTTTTCATCATTTGTTTATCCTTTGTGGTGGAGAGACGTCATACTACTACCTCTAGATATCTATATGGTGACCTATTACTGTCCCAGTTCTCATAGATTTTTGTTTCAAACAAAACCGTCGTTTTAGCCACGGATGGTAGAATAAATTGTTTTAGTCTTATTTTCAATTGTATTCTTTCGCAATCCTATTCAATCCGGCTTGCGTTCTACGCATGGAATGCCTTCGTGTCAGTTTCTTGCGTACTTTTACTTCGTATAGACACTATTTCGTTATCTATACATTGCACCATATACTTCACGCTTCCTCTACAACACTCAACTATGATTTGCCATTGATAATTGCTCGATAGTCTCAACAGATATTGCCGAATAGCAGTCAACAAATAACAACATGTAGTAAGTACATTATGCTCCTTTCTTCTCCCTTTTTATTTGTCGCTGCTAATATAATTGAGATTCTTTCCCCTCGTCTTATTTCACTCTGCACGCACTTCGCACATGATGAGATGTATAGTATGTGATTGACAACTTGGAACGGGCATAGGCTCTTTTCTTTTTCTTGCGTAAATTAGTCCACCTCTGTTCACCGATATCGGAGTTGTTTGATTCTTGAGCTCTTTTATCATATCATACGCAGACAGATACATATACGCTCAACGAAAGAACACAAACTTGTATGAGTTCGATGTATAGATGCACAAAAAAAACAATAACGCGAAACGTGGAAACTACTGTGCAATAAGAGTTGAGTTAGGGCAAGGCACTGAGCTTCAAAGCTTTATTTTAACGTAGAGGAGAGAGTGCGGAGAGACATGCACTTCATACGTTTAGAATCATAGATAGGTAATTAAGTAATTGGCTACGTTTCGGTAATTGTTATTAGTCACAACGCTTTGGCTCTTGTACATGTCACAATCTGCGTGAAGCAGTGATGTTCTCTGGTTTCTTGTCCTCTCTGACTCGGTGAATCGAGGGAAGCGGACGCTGATTCCCTTTGATTCGTCGTAGATCCCGATTGCAGCCTTGTAGACAGGGGAGATCGAGAGGTCGGCGCACTTTACTTCCCACACTTGAGTCGGAGCAGTCGCAGACATCAGGGAGTAGGTTCTTCTGGTCGGAGTAGACATAGTCTGAGGTGGGGTGGTCGATTTCGTGAGGCCGAAGGGCGGCAGAGAGAGTCTCAAGGTCGGTGTCCTTGAACCCAGTTCCAATCTTGGAGATGCTTTCGTAGTATCCCTCGTCTTCGTTGTGAACGAAAAGCAAGAACCCTCCGAAGCTCCGCTCTTCCCTACCATACCATGCTCCAAGAGGAACCAAGTCCAGAGTGTCTCCCACCCCATCCAAGTAATCCTTTTTCAATTTGATCCAGCTCCTCTTGTCAGAACGTACTCCGAGTCCTCTTCCAGTCCTTCACCATTAGCCCCTCGCAGCTGTCCGTATCAATTCGTCCAAGAACTCCTGGGAATAGACAATACAAACAAACAGAAAAACAAGTAACGAACAAACAGGAAACAAGTAACGAACAAACAGGAAACACGTGACAACATACATGCAGAATTTAAATAGACGCAGTGTTAATAAACACGTTGTTGATATACACATACGTACATATGCGTATGCGTAGATATGCGTATCATGTGCATATGACAGGATACATATATTAAACACAAAATATCACACACGTAACAATCAGAGTAATCAGTGTAGCCGAAGTAGTCGGAGTAGTCAGAGTGAGTAACCATGGATTTCAGAACACCCCAACATACCGATGTACAGCTAAATCTTTACGCAAGCAAGAGCAGAAGGACAAAAGAGAGTCAAATGCCAAAAGAAAATATTCACACACTGACATATAAATATAAATCTAATCAGGTAGGACACCCAAGAAGTGAGGTGCAACTATGGAGTTCTACACACCTGTATCTCTTCGACTTGGTTGAGGTCTTTCCCGACTGCATATCTGAACGAATCCATTTCCTTGCAAACTGAGCGGAGAGCGAGTTCTCCTTTCTCTGAATGTTTTCTTCATGTAGCTCTCGCCATTCAAAAACAGCAAATCGAAGTCGAACAAGATCACGTTCACTTCTACATCTTCCTCGCTCACGTTCTTCCTCTTCCTCGTCGACAGAAGTCTGGAGGTAGAGTACCTGCTTGTCTTTCTTGTTACCACGCAACGACCTACTCGTGTGATGATATGGTAGGGGGGAAAACATCGATGAAGGGTTGAGTAGTGGGGCAATGGACAAAAATAACAAATATACAGTATTCAGAAGAGGTGAGCGGAGACAGTTAGTGGACGAATTAGAAGAGAGAAGCTAGAACTAGCAAACACGGACAGAGACACGCAAATCTCACATATAAAGCTAAACCGGAAACAGGATCATTATCGAGCGAAAAGGATATTGAGTGGAAAAGGGGAAAGAACAAAGAGAAGAACGAGAAGAAAGTGAAGAAAGCGAAGATAAACAAAAATCGAAACAGATGAACGAGATTAAAGGGAACAAACAGAAGAAGAATAGAAAACGAATTACCCTCACAATCGAGAATACAATGATTTAACCTCCTCCCCCAAGAAATCCCTCATTGATCTTGCTGATGATGTCAGGGCACTTGGTAGTATTGTCCTCGAGGTTTCTGCTGTAGATCTCCATCGCTTCCGTCCTCCAGGACGTGAATCTGGGCTCTCTCTCCGTCGTACTTGTACTCTACAGTGAACTTCCCTCCTCGAACTTAGTCAGCACTTCGCTCTACGCCGTGCTGGCTTCCCAAGCATCACCTTGATAGGGCGGCCAGGGGAAAGAGCGCAGTGGGACGAAAGGTACTCAACGGGATGAGCTAGGAGACGAGGGATGAAGCACGACTATAGAGGGTGCCTCGTTACCTGCGCTCTCAGTCAGCCCCACAGCGCTCAAGACCTTCTCCTCCCTCGGTTGCCCCCTTCAACTTCCAGAGGAACCTCCTCCTCCCCCTCTTCTCTTTCCTGAACAGGATATACAGGCTAGGGGATAGAACAAACGCCCTGGCCAGTGCTTTGGTGACTGAGAGGAGAGCAAGGCGGGATACGAAGGTTTCCCTGCAAAGCTCTGGAGATGTGTCGAGCCTCCGCTGCCATCGCTGTCGACGAGGAGACTCTGATAAGCTTTTTTTTCTTGTCTCCGCTCTGCTTCCAGTCGTGTTTCCGATTTCCTTGAGCTTCTTGTCGAATACTCCCCCTTCTTCGCAGCGAGTCTCTTGGGTACGGTGAAGATCGAAGACTGTTTGACTTTGCATTGCTCCGCAACCAGCCCCAAGTCTGAAAGACTGCACTTTCTTCTTATGCTCGCTAGGGTGCCTCCGGTCGCTCTCTCGCTCATTGCCTCCGTCGTCATTTGATCTCCGATCCCCGACTCCTTCCCTCGAACGCGGGAGCCACTGAGCCAATGCAGAGATAGACACAAACACACGAGGTCAAAGCGAGTGCGGCTGGATCACAGAGCGAAGGAAATCACTCACACGTTGACTACAAGCGTCTGATACGTAGTCGACCTGCACAGCTTGAACAACTGAGACAGTGCACTGTAGCAACAGGCTCCCCCTTCTACCACCCAGCGTCCTTGACGGGGCTCTGTAGTTGGGTTGACCCAGCTGGCACTCCTTCCAGCTCCCCCTCAAGCTTCACATCTCCTACTTCAGTCTCCTTCCACTCTACGGGCAGGGCCTTCTCCCCATCTCCATCGTCTCCTTCATTCTCATCCACTTCCACTGCTTGCCAGATTCTTCTTCTTTTCGTTCTGCGATTGTGACCTCGTGACCTCTCAAGATCATCTTTTCGTCACCTCATCACCGTCATGTTGTGCCATTTCGAAGATCACTTTGGGCTTTGAAAAAGTCAGAAAATGGAACTCTCTCTGTTTTTCCGTTTTCTTAATGTCCCCTTTCTTCACCTTCCTTTCTTCCTCTTCTTCGATTCGGTCTCTTCTCATCACCGTCGCCGCTCAATTTTCGACCCACCTGCGAATCATCTCATTCGAAGTTGAATTCAACATTCGATTTGTCTTCTCTCTCTACGGTAGAGGAGTTTACAGTATCTTCCTTGGACTCGTCAACACTCTTCACATTTGCTCTGAGTTTGGTCACAGATAACATTGCCTGAGATATCTCGTCAGTATTGCTGACCATGGCTTCAAGATGCGGCTTCAGATTCTAGCAGGCAACTGGTCTACACCTGCGTTTCTGCAGCAGGATTAAAAAAAAAAAAAGTGCAAACAGCCGGAATAGACACAGTTAACATAATACCGGAGCATATGGTTCTAGAATGCACTTCCAACAAATATTGAAAGTTAATTTGTCTCTACCACTCGTTCACCTTTCGACAAAAAAACTGCGAAAAGTTCGTAGTTTCCGTGCATATGCAAAAAGATCAATATTTTTCTCCAAAAATAGGGCAATGATAAATCAGAAATATTTATCAAACGGAATTGAAAATATTACGCCTCTACATTCAATGCCCCAGTCAGAAAAAATAGATTAATGATGGCCAATGATTATTACTTTATCTTCAATTTGGAATTACATCATATCCGAAGTTAAACCACTAACCGCTTGACAATGGAATTCATAATATATGCCGAGTCGTAGATACAAAATGAGGAAATGTTAGTAAAAGTGTATATACTCATTTGTATTTATATACACACACAAAATCCTCATGTGCTATTCTTTTCGAAATATGCGAAGGTAAAAAAGACACACATACATATAATTAATCGATTTCCAGTAGTTTTTTTTTTCACAGTTTATATCTGCATAAAAGGTAGAATTCGCTCCGCATTATTCAAGTTTCTCAATTTTGATAATTACATCTGAGGCGAGTGTTTTTTGAAAATCATCTTGAGTTGTTGCAAATAGAATTTTATTTCTATATGCGTACACTTTTAAAAGAAGATCACACTCCAATTATATTTCGTATTTCACCTCCGACATAAAACTCACATACCGGTAGTCGGCAATTGAAGTGCGGATTTTGTATTGAGTGTGAAGATTCCCGGTACCTGCCTCCTTCTGTTCCCCGGCGTCTCCGAGTATGCATGCCGGCTGCTCCCCGAGTACACTGCAGTTCCTTCCTTCAGCCTCCTAGGGAACTCAACGACAGGAGCTCGCGGAGTACAAGTTTCCCCAGTTTACTGGCTACAGTTGGGAGAAAGGACCTTCAAACACAACTCCAACTCGAGCCGTCTCATGCCAGATCACCATGTGCATGGACGTTAGCGAAGCAGGGGATGTGATTGTGACGGGCAGTGCAGCCTCACCTGTATAAGTTGTCGACAAGGGCTAATATAAAAGATGTACACTAGAAAGTATATGAGCAAGAATACATGCAAATATATTGACGGATGCGTGGGGGGATGGACTCTGTGTGTCTCTGGTACCTCTGTTCTAGATTCCTTGTCTGCTACTGATATTCGCAATGTTTGCTTTTCAGCACTAGCTGTTATTTTCATGTTTGATTTCTGACAATCCTGACTACCTTTTGGCTATGCCTTTGCTTTTAACCTATTCTTCGTGCCTTTGTGGCCTGATGTCCAATTTCATCGCTTTTTTTCAGCTGGCCACACTGTTGTCACATCTCTAGTTACAGACAATACCACGCTGTCTGACCACACGTTTGTAAGTGCATCGTTACCGTACCTATTTGCTCTCTATTATTCATAATGGTGCTGGTAATGCTCTATACACACAGACCTGTGCATTTTCTCTCTCTCTCTCTTTTTCTCTCTCACTCTCTCTCTCTCTCTCTCTCTGTTTTTCCGTCTCTTGCTCTAACTCTGTCTTTCCTTCTCCTCTCTCTATCCCCACCCTCCCTTCCTGCCCCTACTCCCAGGGATTGCAGTAGGTCGTTCTCTGCTCTGCATACACCACAAGCTCCGTGCTAAAGAGACTGGTTTAACCTCCTTGTTTCGGGGCTGACATGTCGATCCATCTGTGGGGACGGGAACACGGGCCTGATCCGCCTCCTCTCGCTTCACAAAGGAATAATCCACCAGGTGAATGGACCGGGATGACTGACATCATGATGGCACCGAGTACAGATGGGAATTCTCAGGCTTGGGATCTCAGAAGTTAAGAAGGCGGTGCAAGCGGAGGGCGTCCCCGTCTTGGTGAACGACATAGACACCTCCCTTCGCAGGTACGTAGCGATCTCAGCAGCATACGTCAGCAGATCGAGAGGGGCGCTGGACAGAGCGGAGAAGGGAGGCTCTCCCCGACTTGGCCACGGCTGCTGGAGACTTCTCGCTGCTTGAACAGCTGCGCTTCGCGGCGAAGCGTTTCCGATCCCAGACAGATACACACGTTCCGTTTCAGGTCACCTCGCTCCCTTCGGTGTTGGTTTCATTTCCGATGGCCTTACGACGTAAGTGCCATCGGGAGTGAAACCAACGTTCAGGGCGGGGAGCGAGTGACCTGAGAGCACGGAACGCGTGGCATATCCCTGTCTGGGATCGAAAACCTTCACCACCCCATCGCTCAGCGCAGCGGCTACAAAGGGAGTAGAGCGGAGAGTCTCCAGCAGCCGTGGCAGAGGAGGCGAGAGTCGAGGAGAGGCCTCCCCGCTCTCCCCGCTCGTAGTCCAGCGCCTCCACTGATCTGCTGACGACATGCTGCGCTTGAGAAGAGGATCCTGCGATACCTGCGAAGGGAGATATGTCTATGTCGTTCACAGACCCCGGGTTTCCTCGTTCGACCCTCCGCTTGCACACCGCCTTCTTAGCTCTGAGATCCCAAACCCTGAGAAATCCATCTTGTCCACTCGACATCAAGGATGGCCGGTCATCCCGATCAACCTCACCTGGTGGATTATTCTCAGAGCAGAGGAGAGGATGCGGATCGGACTGCCTGTGTTTACGTCCCACAGGTGGATCGACCTCTGTCAGCAGAGCATACTAGGGAGTTAAACCAGTCGCTCTTTAGCACAGGAAGCTTGTGGTTGTCATACAGAAGTAGAGAACGACCTGCACCACGGCAATCCCTGGGAGTAGGGGGACAGGGAAGGGAGGGAGTGGGGATAAGGAGAGGAGGAGGGGAAGACGGATAGAATAAGAAACGGAGAGGAAAAACAGAAGGAGAGGGAGAGAAAAGCAAGAGCGAAGGAAAAATTGAAGAGAAAAAAGAGGGGGAGGGAGATGAATGATGCGTTCTGTGTGTATGGGCATTACCAGCACCAGTATGAATAATAGAGAGTAAGAATAAAGAGTATGATAGCGTGCACTTACCATAAGCGAAGCGTGTGGTCCATGGAACTCGAAAGAGCGGTGTGGTTGTTGTCTGTAACTAAGTGTGGGGACAGACGCAGTGTGGCCAGGCAGAAAGGCACACTGAAAAAGCGATGGGAGTTGGACATCGAAACAAAACGAAATCGAATACACACAAAAGGCACGGGAAATAAAAATAAGAAGAGAAAAGAATAGGTTAAAACAAGGTATAGCCAAAAAGACTAGTCAGAAGAAAAGGACTTGTCAGAAATCAATCACAGAAAATAACAGCCTAGTTGAAGCAAACATTGCGAACAAGCAATCGAGAAGCGAACAAAGAGGAACTTACTCTGCTAGAGTTGGGGTACCAGAGACACAGAAGAGTCCATCCCCCGAAATAACCCTGCTGCATCCGTCCATGTATTTGCATGTAGTCACCCACTCCGCATGTCCACTTTCCTTAGTGTACATCTTTGCTATTAGCCTCCTTGTCGACAACTTATACAGGTGGACTGCATGGTCCGCACTGCCTGTCACAATCACATCCCCTGCTTCGCTAACGTCCATGCACATGGCTGATCTGGCATGAGACGGCTCGAGTTGGGTTGTGTTTGAAGGTCCTTTCTCCCAACTAGCCGAGTAAACAGAGGGAAACTGTACTCCATGAGCTGTCATCGTTGAGTTCCCTAGAGCTGAAGGAAGGAACTTATGAGTGGTATAGAGTCTCTCGAAGGAGATCGACAGTTGTGGCATACGTACTCAGACGCCGGGGGCCAGAAGGAGGCAGGCTTACCAGCGTCTTCCACACTCAATACAAAATCCGCACTTCGGTGCCATTTAAAATTCTGGTATGTGAGTTTTATGTCGGGTGAAATACGAAAATAATTGGAGTGTGATCTTCTTTTTTTAAAGTGCACGCTCTTCGTAAAATTCTATTTACCTTAACTCAAGATGATTTTCAAAACACTCGCCTCAGATGTAATTATCAAATTGAGAAACTTGAAGATGAAAATGCAGACGAATTCTACCTTTATGCAGATATAAACTGTGAAAAAAGAAAAAAATAAAACTACTAAAAGGATTAATGTGAACATTGTATGTATGTGTATTGTCTTTTTACCTTCCGCATATTTCGAAGAGATAGCACATGAGGATTTTGTGTGTTGTATATATACAAATGAATTGTATACACTTTACTAATATTTTCCTCTCATTTTTGTATCTACTGTTTCAGCATATATTATGAATTCCATGTTGTCAAAAAACGGTTGAATGGTTTAACTTCGGATATGATGTAATTCCAAATTGAAGATAAGTAATAATCATTGGCCATCATTAATCTATTTTTTTCTGACTGGGAGACATTGGATGTAAGAGCAAGTCGGACGTGATAATTTTCAATTCCGTTTGATAAATATTTTCCTGATTATCATGCCCTAATTTTTTGGAGGGAAAGTATTGATATCTTTTTGCACGCTATCTTTGCAAACTACAATTTCGCGGTTTTTTGTCAAAGAGTGTGAACTTGAGAAATATTAATGGTAAGACAAATTAACTCAATATTTATATGTTGGAAGTGCATTCTAAGTGTTTTTCGATATATGTCTCCGGTATTATGTTAACTTGTGTCTATTCCGTGATTGTTTATTTATCAATTTTAGACTGTCATACATCCTTTTTTTTATCCTGCTACAGAAACGCAAGTCTCAGACCAAGTTGCCTGCTAAATCGCAGAAAAATAGCATTGCATCTTATTATAGCATGGTCGGAGGCAATGCTGACCCCATAAATGTCTCAGGCACGAGTGATTTAATCTGTGACAAAGCTCAAGTGGCGAAGGAAAATGTGAAGAATATTGACGAGTCCAAGGAAGATACTGTAAACTCCTCTACCGTAGAAAGAGAAGACAAAAAAAAAGACGAAGTATTATCGAATGTTAATTCAAGTTCGAATGAAGATGATTCTCTAGTGGGTACTGTCGAAAAATTGAAACGTAGGAGGATCGACGACGGTGACAGGGAAGAGATTGTTGTGATCGAAGAAGAGGAAGAGGAGGTGAAGAAAGAAGAGGGGACATTAAAAGAGGAAACGAACAAACGGAAAAAACAGAGAACAAGTTCCATTTGCGTTTTCTGACTTTTTTCAAAAAGCCCAAAGGAGGTAAATCTTCGAAAGAGAGTAACAACGCTAAGGCGGTGAATGAAGAGAGTAACGAAAAAAAAGATGATCTTGAGAAGTCTGAGGTACAATCGCAGAACGAAAAGAAGAAGAATCTGGCAAACGTGGAAGTGGATGAGAATGAAGGAGATGATGTAGATGCTGAGAAGGCCCTGCCTTTAGAGTGGAAGGAGACTGAAGTAGGAGATGTGAAGCTTGGAGGGGAGCCGGAAGGGTGCCAGCTGGGTCAACCCAACTACGACCCCGTCAAGGACGCAGGTGGAAGAAGGGGGAGCCTGTTCCTACAGTGCACTGTCTCAGTTGTTCAAGCTGTGCGAGTCGACTACGAAAAGACTCTTTATCATCGCTTGTGTGAGTGATTTCCTCTGCTCTGTGATCCAGCTGCTCCCTTGACCTCGTGTGTGTTGTGTCTATCTCTGCATTAACTCAGTGGCTCCCGCGTTCGAGGGGAAGGAGTTGGGGATCGAGATCAAATAATGATGCAGGCAATGAGCGAAGCGACCGGAAACACCCTAGCGAACATAAAGAAGAAAGCAGTCTTTCGGAGACTTGGGGCTGGTTGCGGAGCAATGCAAAGTCAAACAGTCTTCGATCTTCACCGTACCCAAGAGACTCACTGCGAAGGGAGTATTCGACAAGCTCAAGGAAATCGGAAACATGACTGGAAGCAAGAGCGGAGACAAGAAAAAGCTTATCAAGAGTCTCCTCGTCGACAGCAATGGAGCGGAGGCACGATACATCTCCAGAGCTTTGCAGGGAAACCTTCGTATCCACCTTGCTCTCCTCTCAGTCACCAAAGCACTGGCCAGGGCGTTTGTTCTATCCCCTCCTGTATATCCTGTTCAGGAAAAAGAAGAGGGGGAGGAGGAGGTTCCTCTGGAAGTGAAGGGGGCAACGAGGGAGGAGAAAATCTTGAGAGCTGTGGGGCTGATTGAGAGCGCATAGCAACGAGGCACCCTCTATAGACATGCTCATCCCTCGTCTCCTAGCTCTATCCCGTTGAGTACCTTTCATCCCACTGCGCTCTTTCCCCTGGCCTCCCTATCAAGGTGATGCTTGGGAAGCCAGCACACGGAGTAGAGAAGTGCTGACTAAGTTCGAGGGGAGGGAGTTCACTGTAGAGTACAAGTACGACGGAGAGAGAGCCCAGATTCACGTCCTGGAGGACGGAAACGTAAAGATCTACAGAAACCCGAGGACAATACTACCGCCAAGTACCCTGACATCATCAGCAAGATCAGGGATTTCTTGGGGGAGGAGGTTAAATCGCGTATTCTCGATTGTGAGGTAATTCATTTTCTATTCTTCTTCTGTTTATTCCCTTTAATCTCGTTCATCTGTTTCATTTTTGTTTATCTTCGCTTTCTTCACTTTCTTCTGTTCTTCTCTTTGTTCTTTTTTTCCCTTTTCCACTCAATATCCTTTCGCTCGATAATGTCCTGTTTTTCAGTTGCTTTATATGTGGATTTGCGTGTCTCTGTCCGTGTTTGCTAGTTCTAGCTTCTCTCTCTAATTCGTCCACTAACTGTCTCCGCTCACCTCTTCTGAATACTGTATATTTGTTATTTTTGTCCATTGCCCCACTACTCAACCCTTCATCGATGTTTTTCCCCCCTTACCATATCATCACACGAGTAGGTCGTTGCGTGGAACAAGAAAGACAAGCAGATACTCCCTTCCAGACTCTGTCGACGAGGAAGAGGAAGAACGTGAGCGAGGAAGATGTAGAAGTGAACGTGATCTTGTTCGGCTTCGATTTGCTGTTTTTGAATGGCGAGAGCTACATGAAGAAAACATTCAGAGAAAGGAGAACCACTCTCCGCTCAGTTTGCAAGGAAGTCGAGGGATTGTTCAGATATGCAGTCGGGAAAGACCTCAACCAAGTCGAAGAGATACAGGTGTGTGTAGAACTCCACTGGTTGCACCTCACTTCTTGGTGTCCTACCTGATTAGATTTATATTTATATGTCAGTGTGGAATATTTTCTTTTGGCATTTGACTCTCTTGTCCCTTCTGCCTTTGCTTTGCAAAGATTTAACTGTACATCGGTATATTGGGGTGTTCTGAAATCCATGGTTACTCACTCTGACTACTCCGACTACTTCGGCTACACTGATTACTCTGATTGTTACGTGTGTGATATTTTGTGTTTAATATATGTATCTTAATATATGCATACGATACGCATATCTACGCATACGCATATGTACGTATGTGTATATCAACAACGTGTTTATTAACACTGCGTCTATTTAAATTCTGCATGTATGTTGTCACGTGTTTCCTGTTTGTTCGTTACTTGTTTCCGTTTGTTCGTTACTTGTTTTCTGTTTGTTTGTATTATCTATTCCCAGGAGTTCTTGGACGAATCGATAAGGGACAGCTGCGAGGGGCTAATGGTGAAGGGACTGGAAGAGGACTCGGAGTACGTTCCCGACAAGAGGAGCTGGATCAAATTGAAAAAGGATTACTTGGATGGGGTGAGTACTCTGGACTTAGTTCCTCTTGGAGCATGGTATGGTAAGGGAAAGAGAACGGGAAAACTTCGGAGGGTTCTTGCTTTTCGTTCACAACGAAGACGAGGGATACTACGAAAGCATCTCCAAGATTGGAACTGGGTTCAAGGACACCGACCTTGAGACTCTCTGCCGCCCTTCGGCCTCACGAAATCGACCACCCCACCTCAGACTATGTCTACTCCGACCAGAAGAACCTACCCTGATGTCTGGTTTGCTCCGACTCAAGTGTGGGAAGTAAAGTGCGCCGACCTCTCGATCTCCCCTGTCTACAAGGCTGCAATCGGGATCTACGACGAATCAAAGGAATCACGTCCGCTTCCCTCGATTCATTCGAGTCAGAGAGGACAAGAAACCAGAGAACGCCACTACTTCCACGCAGAGATTGTAGACATGTACAAGAGCCAAAGCGTTGTGACTAATAACAATTACCGAAACTAACTAATTACTTAATTACCTATCTATGATTCTAAACGTATGAAGTGCATGTCTCTCCGCACTCTCTCCTCTACGTTAAAATAAAGCTTTGAAGCTCAGTGCTTGCCCTAACTCAACTCTTATTACACAGTAGTTTCCACGTTTCGCGTTATTGTTTTTTTTGTGCATCTATACATCGAACTCATACAAGTTTGTGTTCTTTCGTTGAGCGTATATGTATCGGTTCGCGTATGATATGAAATAAAAGAGCTCAAGAATCAAACAACTCCGATATCGGTGAACAGGGTGGACTAATTTACGCAAGAAAAAGAAAGAGCTATGCTCATTCCAAGTTGTCAATCACATACTATACATCTCATCATGTGCGAAGTGCAATGCAGAGTGAAATAAGACGAGGGGAAAGAATCCCCTAATTATATTAGCAGCGACAAATAAAAAGGGAAAAGGAGCATAATGTACTTACTACATGTTGTTATTTATTGACTGCTATTCAAGCAATATCTGTTGAGACTATCGAGCAATTATCAATGGCAAATCATATTGAGTGTTGTAAAGGAAGCGTGAAGTATATGGTGCAATGTGATAGATAACGAAATAGTGTCTATACGAAGTGAAGTACGCAAGAAACTGACACGAAGGCATTCCATGCGTAGAACGCAAGCCGGATTGAATAGATTGCGAAAGAATACAATTGAAAATAAGACTAAAACAATTTATTCTACCATCCTGTGGCTAAAACGACGGTTTTGTTTGGAAACAAAAATCTATGACAAGGACAGTAATATGGTCACCATATAGATATATAGAGGTAGTAGTAGTAGACGTCTCTCCACCACAAAGGATAAACAAATGATGAAAAACATAGAGAACGTAGAAAGAAGGATAAACATCGAAGAGACATCTAATAAACACTGACTGATAGGATATGCAGCACAGATAGAAAGAAAGATAAGGAGAACGGAAGGTATGAAAACAAAAAGGGGGAGGGGAGGAAGAGAGGGATTGCATACATGATACGATGCTAATGTAACGAAGCGGAGAAACAGCCGCGACAACAATAGGAACAGGCATGGGAAATAAAGATGAAGGACAGGAAGCAGCGCACGTGGCTAAGATTTACGAAGTGAAAGATTTACGAAGCGGAAAGATTACGAAGTGAAAGATTTACGAAGTGAAAGATTTACGAAGTGAAAGATTTACGAATTGAATGGGAATGACTGAGACTGACTGCACGTATATTGCTACGTGTTTCATACATGGAAGATACAGGGACGCACAAAGGAGAGAGGCAGTTATAAAGAAGAGAAGAAGTGGGAGAAAAGAAAGAGAGGGAATATGTCAGATCTAACAGTAGTTGTAGACGGAGGAGAAGGAGTCGTGAGGAACATATCAACAATAGAGTGCTGAATGTCAAGAGTGTACGAAGCATATGAAGCGTCCTGTTCGTCACGGAGAGCGGCGAGATAGAAGCTATCGTCCATAAGGTCCAGCACCACTCTCTTCCGTTTCTCCCCATCTCAAGGTTCCTCTCTTCTCCAGCTCCTCCTCTTCGCCTTCAATTCTCCCACCGTGACAATCCCCTTGCGCCCCCCCTCATCGCCTCCTCTATCTGTGCCACCTTTCTCAACTGCCTCGCTCCCTTCTCTTGCGATGAGACCACGCTCGAATAGCCCTAGGTTCTGTTGGGCGTGTCTGTCCCCGCATGCCCTCGCTATGCCCTCAACGAGGCTTCGACTTCCCCGTCCATCCCTTTATAGCTCGTTGTACTCTACCTCGACCGCTGCTGCTCTTCTAACCTTTCACAGCTATCTCTTTTCCAACTCGAAGGGCCCTTCACCGAAGGCAGACTCGAGTACACATCCTCCTCTCCCATCATCACTAGTTCCAGGTCTTTTTTTGCAGCCACAGTCTCTCGTCTGCTCCCACTCGCGTGTTTTCTCTTTTTTTCAGCGCCCCCGCATCCTCGCCTCCGCCCTCTTTCGCTCCTCCTTTCCACTTGCTCTCTGGTCGTCGACATAACTCTTTTGCATGGATACCCTCACACCCCCGCAACCTTTGTTCTTGATTTTAATGCGGCTCCTTTATGGGTCGTAGGCGACGAAATTTCCACAGAACGAGACGAAGATGTTTGTCGTGACGAGCTAGCAAAGGTAGACGAAGAGGTAGAAGAGGCGGAAGAGGCGGAAGAGGCAGAAGAGGAAGAAGAGGCAGAGGAAGAAGAGGCAGATGAGAAAGGGGGTAGGGAAGGAGAAGCTGAAGATATGGAACAAGAGAGGGCAACTGAAGGAGGTTGACGTGGGTTTAGATGATCTACTGGAAAGATAAGAAGCTTGTGAGGAATCACTAGGAGAATCGAGTGCGGAAAATGAAGCGGATGGAGCGAGTGGAGCGGGAGAAGTTGAGTGGAGAGTCGGATTCACTCGAAGGGAACATACTCCCTCAACGGCACCGGCAAGAAACTTCTTCGTTCGCCATCGTATCCTTCAGGATCACGTGTACTCTGCGCTTTTTGTGATTCCCTCGCCGGAACGAAA